>BLFK01000288.1:212839-215339 GCA_014634185.1 Astreopora myriophthalma
GTTGAGATGACTAATTTACTTTTCTTTAATTTAATTTACTTTAATTTACTTTTACTTTATTTTCTTTTGTTGATTTCATTTGTACCTGACCTTAGATGGTGCTAATCCAGATGAAATAGAAGGTGAAGGAGAAAGCAGTGGATCAAACCCAGAAAGTCCACAAAAGAAGCAGAGAAAAGAGAGTTCTGGTTCTTCAGATCTGGCCAGCCCAGCTATCACTGCACCACCGCAACACTTTGGAGTACCTTCATTCACTGCAGCTGAAACCATGACACATACACTTACCATGGAGGTAATAAATGTCACCCGCAGTTCTCTTTATGTCCTGAATCTCATTATAGTATTGTACATTTGCTAGTTACTTCAAAGATCTCTCCATCGAGCCATTTTGCTGAAGGCCCCAAAAGTACTCTTGACAAATAGCATCCAATTAGCAACCACTGCCTTTCTGTTATTAAAGTGCTAGTATGGTGAAAAATTCACTGGTGTTTTTCCTTCAAATTTCAAGAGTACATTTATGTTTGCTCAACACTTGATGAAATTGTATAAGTTCTGATTTTGACCATTGCAGCACTGTTTACTTTGGGTGCAATTTTTTTTTATTAATAATATACATGGAAAAAATTCTTGATTCTGATTGGCTAAGAGAAATGCAGTTTTAAGGAAACACGATGCAGCAAAAAGGTAATTCAGTGCAGGAAAAAGGAAATTTCAGAGCAAAACAGAGAGAGAGAAGAGAAAAAACATTGAAAAACCTATAGGCCATTTCCGAATTCACGTTAACCTCTTTTTCACAGCGAGTCTAAGTGCGAAAGTTGTGTGATAGTAATAAGTCTTACTTTGCATGTGAATAAAAACTCATTTTCACAAGAAAGACTTCGCACGTAGACTCCCTTTGAAGAAGATGCTGAAGCAAATTCAGAAATGGCCTATTGTTTTGACTGAACGTGTGATGATATATTTGCGGGAGTTGAATAGATTATTTTTGCACGTGATTTACCTGCGTTGCTTCTGGATAATTATGATAAGCTATCTCGCAAATTTTTTCACAAATATTATTAATAAGTAATCACATAATTTTTCTCCTGCAATCTGGAATAAATAAGCACGTGTAAATTTTTTCAAAGACCACAAATTGCACTCGCCCTACAGGCTCGTGCAACTTTGTTAGTCTTTGAAAAAATTTACACATGCTTATTTATTCCAAATTGCAGTCAGAATCATGTGATTACCTTTACTTAAAGGTCCACCATTACCTATCTTCAAAACCAACTGGTAAGGCCTCCGAGAGCTGGATTGAGGAAAAAATCACATACACTCACTGCTTATTGAGTATGCGAAACATGAGTTTGATAGCCTGAAAGGTCAAAAGTCCTGTGCTTCATACTAAATCAGCCACATACACACACACACTGCATTTCTTGATCTAGCAAGTGTATAGCGTCTCTTTCTCTTCATCTCAGCCTTCTCTTGATTTTGAAGTTTAAGGTATGGCAGGCCATTGAATAGGACAGGTCAATTCCAGTTCAAATATGTAACTTTTGTCTCTAATTTAAGGCTTCAACTTTTGGGTAGGGAGTGTTGCCACACCTACGTAATGTGAAAACAAATCTCTGTACAGTGGTCTAAATTACCACACCAACTCAGTTGATAGTGAATTAACCTGTTCTCTCTACCATAATGTCATTCCATTGTTTCTATAGAAACACACCCTTTTCATGGAGGAGAAATAGTGCATACTAGGCATAAGGCACTTAGTAATAGGCCATTGAATGACATCATCTTAAGGTAATCTTTGTTGGTCATAGGGAACTAGAGAAATGAGCAGACCTACAGATTTACGCACAGACCCGGTATATCCCTGTGGTATCTGCAAAAGGGAGGTGAATGACAATGATGATGCTATATTCTGTGAGACTGGCTGTGCTCAGTGGTATCACCGTGTGTGCACGGGACTGACAGAACTAGCATATGATCTGCTTACTGCTGAAGAAAATGCTGAATGGGTCTGTGATAATTGTATCACCACTAAAAGTATTCCACTTGTTAAATTGAAAAGTTGAGATAACTGACAATACACATTATGGTGGTTAAGAAAAGAAAGTGGTCAAAATTAGTAAGCATGAACTGCTGAGGTATAGTTTACTGGGGGGCCTCATGATACAGTAAAAACCCACGTATAAGAACCTAACATTTAAGAACCTGTTAGGCTAAAATTTCATTTTTAAGCACCCTTCACATAAGAACCATTTTAGGCTAAAATCCTAAAACAGGATCTTATTTTCAAAAAAAAAAATATATATATATATAAATATATATAGAATTAAGAAATTTTCTCAAAAAAAAATACAGTACTATAGGTTTGATTGTAACAGAATCAGATTAAAATAGTGTAGTATTTTGCTTAACGAAGCCTCCAAGAATACTGTTTTTGGACATTAAACACCAGATCATTTAAAAATTTAGCTTTATTTCTTGAACAAAAGTTAAGAACCTAATT
>BLFK01000288.1:220339-225339 GCA_014634185.1 Astreopora myriophthalma
CGTTTATTTGGATCAAATAAATTTGGTATATAAAGAGATAGTTGGATCTCAAAATGTTGTGATATTCTGCATCAGCTACCCAAACGTCTAGCTTTAAGGTGACACTGAAACCAAGCTCTTAATCTTAAGTAAATACCATTTAATTAACGAGTCGTCCACAAACTTTCCACCTCTACATTCTGTCCTCAACAAAGAGAGGATACACACTCAGAGGACCTCGAGAAGCTTTTCCTTCGGACTTTGACGATCTTCGACAAAGACACCCGTTGCCGATTATGGGCCGGGCGGATCGGATCATGTTGTTCTTTCTTCTTTGTCTTTGTGCACTATGTGGTACGTATTACTGAGGTAATGATGCACGGACTGACTGACCGACTGACACGTTTTAAGGCTGTTTACCTAGAATGTCCGGTGTTTGATACAGACTGACCAGTAAATGATTTTGCAACATAGAGAGACTCGGCTGTACGTTAAGTTGATGACAGGCAAGTGTAGTGTAGTATAACTTTACATAGTACATTCTGAGGAGTTTTAGTTATATTCTTAGTTTGATCTTGGTTACGGAGGTATTTTATAACACTGGACTTCCTTGAACTGCCTGATGTGAGCAGAGCCGGTTTGTTTAGCACAACTTTGAGTACAAGACCGATAACGTCAAAATGCATCATCGCGATTTTCAAAAAGTTTCGCAAAAAGAACGAACAATTCTTGTAACTGTTAGATGAAATACTGATGCTACCACGCGAAACACATCTTTAATTTTCAATGAGAGCCGACTGACAGAGGCGTAAGCTGTTTACATGCTACGTAGACTGAAGCTAAAATACGATGAAGCCTTGTGACGCCGGTTAGTGGTCTCCAAATGCTGTTAAAGCTGTAGTCAATAAATCGCCAGGATCAGAGTTGGGCAAGTTTCAGAGTCGTGTGGACACAAAATTGGCAAGAGAACTTTTCTTTCTTCTTTACACTGCGTGCATGCATGTAACGTGACGAGTTGCACATTTTCAGAAAACAACAAAAGTGCTGGACCCATCTACACACGAGATGCAGATGGCGATACTTATGCAAATAAGGTACGCTGGCGGCTTACTTCTAAATTTCTCTCCATCTTTGATTAAAATAACCCGTTTAAGAGGTCTAAATTGAAAGAGATAAGCTTAAAGAAGACTCGGCGGCCGAAAATGAGAACATCGAGAATCGTAAAATCGATGAGCCGCACACAAGTTCTCACTCGATGCGGACTTCATATGGATTTTAGAGAAACGGAAGTCGTTGAATTACGTTACGGTTGTGGTTCGGTAAATGCGCATATAGCAAAATGATATAAACACTAAACATCTATTTATTGTATCACTAAAAACAACGAAAAATGAAAGGAAAAAGTCGGAGTCGATCGCGGGTCACTAGAATCGCAGGCTTGAGCGCGTTGTCTTACAACAAACCGACAATTATTTATTTTGTCTCCACTTCACAACGAATGAAACACACAGCTAATAGGCAAATAAGTTTATTTGGGGAGGGCCTGGCAAGAACCAACCCAAACATTGCGTGAATAAGAATCTACATAACTCACTCAATAACTGTTTGTTGATGGATATAAACTCCTGTCGCCGACCACTTGTGCGAATTGTCCATGTGGAAACTTGTGAAGAGTCCATCTTAAAAGCAGATCTGAACATATTACAATAGGTATCTGACGAGTGTTTCTATAGATTGTCCACTAATCTGGACCAAAATCTCTCACGTATACAAATGCGTGTTACAGATCAAACAAACAAGCATGCAGCTAAAACATAGTCTGGTGGGTCCACAACTTTGGACCGATCCCTTTGTGCAAACAAAATTGTGCCGTTTAGGCTGGGATATCCACTACTTTAGACGAAAATCATCATGTACAGACACGTCACGCCATTTAGGCGGGGGAGTCCACAACTTTGGACACAAATCCCCGTGCACAAATATATCAAGCCAGTTAGGCTGGGGTGTCCACAACTTTGGACATAAATCCCTGTACACAAATATGTCAGGCCAGATAGGCTGGGGTGTCCACAACTTTGGACGAAAATCCTCGTACAAAACATATCAGGCCAGTTAGGCTGGGGTATCAACAGCTTTGGACCAAAATCCCCCTACGAAGCATATCAGGCCAGTTAGGCTGGGGCGTCCACAACTTTGGACGAAAAAACCCCCGTACAAAAACATAACACGCCGGTTAGGCTGGGTGTCTGCTACTACGGACCCAACAACCCCATATACAAACATTTTATCATGCTAGTTAGCCGAGGGTGCCCACTACGTTGGACAAAAAACCTAAAAACCCAGCACATTATGTCAGACAAGCTGAGTCGTTCACTAAACCTAAAACACAAAAATATCGTACAAGTAGACAACGCTAATTTAAAAGAGGATAATAATAACAATACGGGAGCTGAGCAACCGCTTACAATAGACGTGCGATTAGAACGGAGGCCAGAAAAAACCTGCCATAAAAAACCCCTTGGGGAAAAAAAGCAGGAAATCTGGGTAGGAACCATGGCTCAAGCTTCGGCGGTTGTTAGCCTTTCCTACGGGGGCTTTACAAAAGTAGGACAGCCGATGGTGCGGTAAAAACAAGATATCTTAGAAAACTAGAATAAAAAGAAAATTAAACGGAGCTCTGAACAGGGTTGATTCAGAGGCCTAGATGACTATCACGTGCTACACTTCCCCTTATATACGGTTTTCTCTCTACCCATGATGCACCGGCCTGGAGCCCAGGCCGCGTTGATTCCCGTGCCGACAAAATAGTTATTTCGGCCTTCTTCGCGAGCTCATTCGTCAGAAATACCATTTGGAAAGCGAGAAAAGGAGTTACAAATACCAGCAAATCATTCCCAAACACAATCAAATCTTTGTTGAATTGAGTAGGTACGATCAAATGTATGTTAAACACGAACAAACATGTGAGTGCAACATTTCTATGAATAGTCAGCATACCAAAAATTAGTCATAATCCAAGGGTGGGTGGGAGGGAGGAGGGAGGGAGAATTGATCTTTACTTGCTTGGAGAAGCGAGCGAGAGGACTCACGTATGCCTTATAAGGGAACTCTGACCTATCGAATTAAGTCACGGGTGCCAGAGAATTGCCCCAACCGGAAGCTGGGAAATCACTTACAAGACGTCGCGGTCGCAGAAAACAATTTATTTCCTTTAACAGCGGTTGAAAATTTCAAAGCATGTTTCAAGCACTGCCAACCCCGATGATTGCGATGACTTGAAACTTTTTGGTTTATAAGGAGTGGCCTCATGTTAGATGTTGTCGCTTATTACAGGAGGTTTCAAATGTTTCAAAGCCTTTTATTTTGATATAGAAGTTATGCATGAATTTTTCACAGATTTTGTCTAACCGATTCCGAGTGAATTCCTGTGTCTTAAGAGAAGACGATAGACCGCTGATTTTTCAGTAACACCTAAGGTCTCTAGGTTGTCGGTCAGTTCATCTTTTCCTCATCTTGGTAATAATGAAATGAAAACTTCAGCACTGGCCTCTTTTAAGTTATTTCTTGTGTAGGCGAGAAAAGCTTCGGTTTAACCGCAAAAGTGAGCCTAACTGAAGTTGGTTTTCCATATCAGGGGGTAAAGGAAACGGACTGAGCCTGATAAAGGACTCCATTGATGACGGATCGGGGAGTAGAGCAGCTTGGACAGATTGGACAGAATGGAGCACTTGCACACAAAGCTGCGGAGAAAGCAGCTTAAAACTGAGATCCCGCAGGTGCCTTAGGGGCGATCCCGCGGACTGCCCGGGTGACAGCATTCAGGTGGAACAGTGTCACCTGCAGCCCTGCTGAGAATAAAACTGCGGGCCCACGTGCAAGGCGAGATTGAATCCGAGAAACTCTAAGAATTATTCAAAAACTCATTAATAATTCATGAAGAAAATACAAAGAAAATTAATTTTTAATGAGTGTCTTTATATCTGATAAAACACGGCAAAATTTTTATCTCCAGTTTTACCTGGGAAAATAATTAGAAAACCCAAGGATTATTAAAAAAATGAATAGATCTTGAAGCTGTTAAAAAACTCGCAGCAGTGTTTTATCGGGTCTAAAAACACTCGGCTACGCCTCGTGTTTTATACCCGATAAAACACTGCTGCTCGTTTTTTAAACACTACATAAATTACCACGCACCAGCATCAAACCTCACCTCACAAAAAAAAATCAATTTAATAAAGACTACAAGGCGGGATAGCATTTATGAAATCGCTCTCTTAAATGAACGCAGTCGTGTTTCAAACACTTTCAAAATATTGGTAAATGTCAGATACAAAATGTCCAGAAGAGTTAAGATCTATTTTTTCAGGGTAGATGACAAGGACCAAACGACAGCGTACTGAATGTTAACGGGTCGCAAAGGATCGAAAAGAAGAAGTTCGACAACGTGTCACTTCTAATTCGTAAATAGAGATTATGAAATGGGCAGCTTGAGACACACAGCTGTATCCTGTCCAAATTCAACCGACAAAAAGAAAGCTTATACTGGGGCTTAGTTTCTGTTGGTCTACTTCACACAACGTATAACAAAATGGGAATGACTACCAGGGATACACAGGCTTCCTCTTCACGATCCTCCCAAAACAAAAGTTACACAACTAACGCAATTCAAGTATAAATGATACCATAAACGAACTGACAGCGACCACCGTGCGATTTGCAACGGGATTTATCGACACCATATCACAGAAGCTTCATACACTTTTCGGATTTTTACTCCCGACAACTTGCCGATCATCAGGACGACGCTCTACCGACTGAGCTATCAGGGCTCACGACACCAACTGAAACACGCCTCACTTGATAATTTTAACACGGAAAAGGAAAGTAGAAAATACGAGCCCGCCATATATAGGACCTGAACCCATGACCCCCAGACCCGGGGGGGGTCTCGTATATGAAAGGGGCGGGGATGCTCATCGTAAACTTTGAATTAAGCCCCTAACCCTAGACCAATCGGGGCG
>BLFK01000288.1:230339-235785 GCA_014634185.1 Astreopora myriophthalma
ACTAGATGTTATAGAGGAAAGAGATATCGCTTTTGTGTCCAAAATAATTCTAGCCTGCGCTGCACTGCATAATTTCTGTATTTTGGCTGGTGATGAATGGGAAGACGGTGATTTCAACGAGGGTAATGACAATGACTCCGACAACAGCGACGAAGTCTTAAGAGATGGAGACGACGTAAGAGAACTACTGAAGGATTACCTTTTTACTTGATTTAAAAGTCATGTTTAATAAGTGATTTGTTAAAAAATCATTGGAAAAATAAATGAATCACTCATGTTAAAATCATTGTATATATTCCTCGAGAAAATGAATAAAGATGATTTGTTAAAGCCGATGATCATTCACCAAAATGTCTGAACTGTAACGCTACTAGTACTTGAATAAAAGTTGAATGTCATTGATTTTTGGAGGTTTTCAGTGCTTCCAACATTGCTCCCATAAACTGCGACATCATTTTCGTTTGCTCAGCGTTTGATTTCTGCAGTTCAGTGAGGACGGAGGTCAGTTGATAACCTTGGTCTTTCACGTGGCCTGGGGTCGCTGCAATCACATCGTCTTGCTCTTAGCGATCGGCTGCCTTGCTTCTCCTTTTCTTGCTGTTAAATTCTGTATTTTAATGTTACAGGATTAAAACAGAAACCGAACATATGTACAAGATGGTTCCCTCGTCGCTACAACCCTGTCTCCCGCACGCATGGCATTGTGGGATGTCCAACACATAAGCTTCCGGTCAACTTCAACATCCGGTTTTGATACATTACATCCCTCCTTTGTTTTCTTTTAAAAGAGCATAATGAAATCTCCAAAATGAAACGAATATGAAAACTTAAATACCGGATAAAGAGATCAAGTTTAACATGATAAACAGGGTACAGCTGTATGACGCTTCGCCAATAAGAAAGTCCTGTCATGCCTTTGACAGTTCATAATCACCAAATCGTTTAGGAAGTCTAATAGTTCGAGCTGGTCTCAGGCTTGTTTGAAGCATAGGTGAACTTGGGTTAACTGTCTGCTGCACTGAAACTGGGCTAGCAATGGGCTGACTATCAATTGGCTGGCTAGTAATTGGCTGAAGTGGTGTTGCTGATTCTAATGAGCTATTGGTTCTGGAGGGGAGTATTCGCTGACAGCTTGACGACGATGACAACTCTTGCACAACTTTTCTGCATCTGCATCTACTTTCGGCCACCACACCTTGCTACGCAGTCTGCATTTTGTTTTCACAATCCCTTGATGTCCTTCATGAGCCAATTTCAGGACTTGTTCCCGTAACCCTCCGGGAATTACAATTCTCGAATCACGCAGCATTAACTGACCATAAGAACACAGTTAATTCTTCACATGTAAATAGGCAGGTATATTACAAGCACTCCAGTACGCACACATTCTTTGGCAAGGCTTATTTCTGGGTCTGCTGCTGAAGCTTTCTCAATCTCAGAGGGTGCACAAGGAGTGCTATTCTCGACTATGCTGCGAACATGGTCATAGTGCTCTCCTTCACCACAGGGTATTCTACAATTCAGCCTTGACAACGCGTCTGCAATGTTGGTTCTTCCTGGTCTGTAGATAACCTTAAAGTCGTAGGCTTGCAGGTGGAGAACCCAAAGTTCTACGCGAGCGGAGGGCTTTGATTTCTGTGAATATATGTATTCCAGAGGCTTATGATCCGTTTCTAGTTCAAAATCTCTTCCAAAAATGTACATGTTAAAGCGTTCGCAAGCCCACACCAGTGCCAGGATTCTCTCTCTGTCTGGCTATACCTCCTTTCTACATCTGTCAGACCTCTTGAAGCATAAGCAATAACCCTCCACTCAACCCCTTGCAACTGAGTCAACACCGCACCTAAACCAACAGGTGATGCATCTGCCACAATCCTTGTCTTGCTGTTTACATCAAAGTAAGCTAATGCACTTGTGCTTGTGATCAGTTCCTTCAACTTGTCAAATGCAGCCTGTTGTTCTGACTGCCATTTGAACTCCACATTCTTTTGAGTTAATCTCTGGATAGGCTCTGCAACAGTGGACAGGTCTGGGATGAACTTAGACACAAATTGGACCAGACCCAGGAATGATCGTGCCTCGCTGGCGTTCTGCGGTGGATCTGCATTCCGGATTGCAGCAACCTTCTCCTCACTAGGTTCTACCCCATTCTGTGTCACTTGATGACCAAAGAATGACAACCTTGGTAACCTGAACTCACATTTGTCCCCATTCAATGTCAAACCCACCACCTTTAACCGATTGAGCAAAACAAAAAGCCTCTCATCATGCTGCTCAGCACCATTACCACGAATAACTAGGTCATCCGCAATATTGATGACCCCTTCACAGCCACGCAATACATCCCGGATGATTTGTTGATATTTTTCGGGTGCTGAGGTCACCCCAAACATGAGACGGGTATATCTATAAAGACCGCGGTGAGTCACAAATGTCGTCACGTGCCTACTCTCCTCTGCAAGAAGTATCTACACGGCTAAATACTGTGCTGCCATTGAAGTCTTGGAGGACTTCTTCAACTGTGGGAATGGGCTGACGTTCTCTAATGATTGCTTGGTTGGCGCACCTAATGTCAACGCAAATTCTAACGTCGCCATCAGGTTTCGGTACAACAACAAGTGGGGAGACCCAACTGGTTGGTCCCTCTGGTACTTCTTCTATGATCCCACAGGCTAGCAACTCATCTAACTTTTTCTCCACTTTCTCCCTCACACCAAATGGGATTCTACGGACGGGTTGTGTAACCGGTTTTTAAGTATCGACGTTAAGTTTCAACTCGTAGCCCTTCAAGAGACCCACCCCGTTACACAGTTCTTTGTATTTATCTCGTATGTCTTGATCTGTGGTCTCTATCTCAACACTGTTCACAGAATGGATGGGTCCCATGCGTAATAGGTTCAGTTTTTCCGCCGTGTCTCGATATAGTAGAGTCCTTCCATCTCCAGCTATAACCACAAAGTCAACTTCAACAGTAGTATCAGTGTCAGTACACACGACATGAGCAGTAAATGTTCCTAAGGTTGGTAGCGGTTTAGTGTTCCCATATGCAAATAAGACCTTGGCCTCTTTTCGGGTTTTGCACTGAATTCTCTGAGTCTTGAGCCACTCCCACGTTGGTTTGCCTAGCACGTTGCTTGTCGCACCAGAGTCAATTAGGACATTTGGTAAACGGACACCTCCAACACGCAGGGTTACTACTCCATTACTCGGTCGTGTATCATCTCCTACAGAAAACACATACTCAGGACCAGTGCCGGGTCTTTCATCCTGTTCTGCACTTTCGTTTCCATTGCCATCACCATGTACATAATGGGTGTTTGTCTTCTTGCCGCTATCATTTATCTTTGGCTCAACTTTCGCACCTCGGCTATTGGTACCTCGTCTTTGCCCCTGCTTAAAATTTTGGGATGTCCCCCTCCTGCACTTCACTTTAAAATGACCGATTTCTCCACACTGGTCACATTTACGACCCCTTGCAGGACATCTTCTATCCCTTGCAAAATGATCATCCCGGCCACAGTTAAAACAGCTCCCCCTGTCAACATTCCTATTCAACCCAGTATAAGTGACATTATTGACCTGTTCTGAATTAGCGTCCCTCCCATTGCCACCATTTGTAAATCAACTGCTTCCTGAGCTCTAGCAGTTATTAAGAGATCATTCAAAGTAACACTGCCATCTTATTCAAGGAACTTTCGACGCAACTTCGCAGAATAACATTTATCAATTAACTGATCTCTGATGTACTCGTCCTGTCGGCCCCAAAGTCACATGAGGCCGCACGTTTGCGCAGCCGACAGACGAATTGACCAACAGTCTCCTCGCTACTTTGAGTAATTTGGCGAGACAAGTGTCTCTCGAAAGGTACATTAGCTTCAGGAATAAAGTAATCATCTAGTACCTTAAGCGTGGTGGGGTAATCCCTATCTTCACCATCAGAAACGAGAGTAAAATAAACGTCTTGCACCTCGAGACCGGCCGTGTGAAGCAAAAGGCCATGTTTTTGCGAGTCACTTGTGATCCCTTTTCCCAACACGTATAACTCGAAAGCTCTTTTCCATTTTCTCCAACGTTGTGAAATGGAGTGTGGGTCCCCTTTTACTTGAAAAGGCTGTAAGCCACCGACCTCTACAGCCACCGGCGTCAGAACTCCACTGTTAGTGGCAGCAATCGCCGAATTTCCCGCCTCATCCGATCCTCCGGGCATCGCACCAAACTACGTCTCCTAACAAATGCAAATATCCTGTTAAATTTTCTTGAAGGTGTCCTTTACCGTCCTATCCTCGTCGCCAGATGTTAAATTCTGTATTTTAATGTTATAGGATTAAAACAGAAACCGAACATATATACAAGATGGTTCCCTCGTCGCTACAACCTTCTCTCCCGCACGCATGGCATTGTGGGATGTCCAACACATAAGCTTCCGGTCAACTTCAACATCCGGTTTTGATACATTACAATGATAACTTCGAATTCAATGTAATTTTCAGTATTATGTGTATGTACCGATACGTGTCATTGAAATAAATTGTTTCTCACACAAATAAATGCTGGCGTGATTGATGTAAACAAAGCTTAACTGGCCATCATGTGAGAAGAGGGGCGAAAACTTGAAAAATAGTTTTTAAACCCGTTTGGGTGAAGGGTTAGAGTTCAGGGTTCGTTGTTGGGGTTTAGGGTTGGGGATAGGGTTTAGGCTGTGGAGCTTCACGACTCGAAAGCTCTACCCGTTCTTTCTGGCGGCTGCCTCAGCCCAGCGTTGGTGGCTTCGGCCAGGCGGCGTCAGCGGCTTTACATGCTTCCACGAGCTGCCAGTTAACGACACAGATGGTGTCCCGAGCGCTCCTTAGCTCACAACGAGCCGCATGAGCTGCTCATTGATTACTCAGAGTTGCTCGGAGCTGCTTATTGATTACCCAGAGTTACTCTGAGCTGTTCATGGATTACTCAGCGTTGCTCTGAGCTGTTCATTGCGTCGCTCTGAGCTGCTTAATATTTGATTACTCAGAGTTGCTTTGAGCTCCTCATTGATTACTCCAAGTTGCTCTGAGCTGCTCATTGATTACTCAGAGTTGCTCTGTTACTATTCACATCAGTGTTCTGATATCAATCAGCTAAAAGGTGCATTAGGGTAAGCGAAGCATAAGATTCTATGGAATTCATATTGTAGAGTAAACGTGGCGTTGCACTGATCCATGTAAACATAAAAACCCAACAAATGACCAAAATTCATCGGTTCAAGCTCCAACAGAAGAACTGATCAGTATTCACGTGGAATGATGATATTACAAAGACGCGACTCTTTGAAACATTTAGCTATAAAAAATTGCGAAAAAAACTTTTCTTAAAAACATTTAAGAAATTTCGTAAAAACGGTTAAAAATGGCTAAAAAATACACGACGTTTCGACGTTCTCGGACGTCATTATCAAGTGGAAAAGAGACTG
>BLFK01000288.1:246462-276462 GCA_014634185.1 Astreopora myriophthalma
GTAGTAGAGGACCCGATCCCCCAACCGTTCCAGAGCCTCGTACAGCCTCAAGCGGGCCCAGCAGGTAGTGAAGGCCGCCACGAAGACGTTGGTGTTGACGTTGAGGCTGGCACAGTGGTCTTGGGCTCGGAAATGCACTTCGACGCGGTGCTCGTCCAGACAGCTCACGTAGCGAACGTCGTGTTGGTCGCTGTCCATGAAAAGGCAGAAGGACTGCGGGTCGGTGAATTCCTTGACTTGCATCAAGTTGTCCCACTGCCCGAATTTACCCCACATGGAGTTCAACATGAGCTTGGACAAAGACCGCTGACCCGGATTCTTGGCGATCTTGACTGCGTCCAACTGGATGCCTTCGTGTCGGGCAAAGTCTTCGACGTACGCTCGACGTTGGGCGTCCGTGTCGCACCCGGCGGGCCACCCCGACGCTTCGGTCTTGATTTGCAGCCAGGTGTTCACGTAATCGGCAAACAACCCGACGCGCGTCTCGGCAAAACGGCAGACCTCGTGCACGTGTTGGATGACGTACCCCATCTCCACGGCTTTCAGGACGCGTTCGTGGTGGGCATGGTTGCAGTCGAGGGGCGTCTCGTGGAGCGGTTTGTCCAGATCCCGTTCCACGCATGCTCGGCACAGCAGAAACGTGAGTTTGCCACCGCACCGGTAAGGCAGGACGGGATGGAACAAGACGTCCGGCGGCAGGATCGTACACGACACCAGCCCGAAGTACGACGACAGGTCCGTGGTCCCCGGTTCGTACAGGAACGTCGGATGCCCGACGGGGTACCGCCCGTACTTGTTGACCCACGGGTACAGGCTGGTATAATCCACGTACCGGATCTCCTCTCCGCGTTCGGCGTCGACGGCGTTCGGCGTCGACGGCATTTCCGGGTCCACTTCGCCCTCTCCGCATTGTCGCTGCCGGCCAGATGGAGCGCTCGCGTGGTCACGAGGGCCCGCGCGCAACACAAGCCGTCGTCGTCCCGTGGCATCGGGACGATGCATTTCTTGCTCAACCGGAACTTGACGGCGGCCTCGTGCCCCGGCCGTTGACGACGGGATCTGCCTCGGCCTCGCGGTCCACCCCGCACGTGGACGAGTTCCAATTCGAAGGGTTCGTCGGCTTCGAAGCGTTCCCCCGAATTGAGCTTTTGGGCCATGTCGTCCAAGAAGGCGTCGACGGCCCCGGCATCTTCGCGCCAACGGCCGACCCGTAAGCCCCGCGTGAAGCTGTTGTCGTAGCGGGGCATGCGAAAACGCACGTAGACGTAATCGCGGTCGTCCATGTCGGGCTCCTGGTCCAGCAGGCCTTCCACGGTCGTCCGCAGGGCTTGTGTCAAAGCGTGCGTCAGGTTCTGGCGAGCATGCAAGGCGTGGGCTTGCTGCAGCCGAGCCCGAAACACACGCTCGCGGACGCCCATGCTGACGGACCGGCGTTCGAGGAGGGGTCCAAGGCGAACCGGAACGCCCCTCCTCCTCCGACTTGGGCCGCAGGCTAGAAAAAAGAGGAACCCACGCGTGTGAGTGAGTGAGTGAGTGAGATCGAACCCACGCGTGTGAGAGAGATCGAACCCACGCAAGTACGTACCTCGTGAGCCCCGGCATCGTACACCCTCCCCAATTGGGCCATGAGCTCATCATGTCCATCGTTCCACGCAGGATCCCATGCATGCTCCATCGTCTCGGATTCTGAGAGAGAGAGAAAGAGGACCGCTCACCAGGGTGACGAGCGAGCAGAGAATGACTCGGACGCATGAGGCGTCTGGCTTTATAGAGTCGACCTCGACCAATGGGTGTCCAGAGGCGTCCCACGTGGCCTAGAGGGGTCTGTTGGGGGGATACCCCCTATCCCCCCTCTGGGCGGGTTTTTTGAGAGAGGCCCGGCGCGAGACCGTGATTGGTCGAGGCCAAAGGCATAAGACCGCGCGTTCGACCGTCGGTGATCCCAAACGTCGATCATGACGAGTAAGCACGTGTTGTCGCGCGAAGAGAAGGAGGACGCCCCAGTTGTCAAGCGCGCCTGCCTGAGAGAGGAAGAAGAGGAGGAAGAAGAGAGCTACTGGGATTGGTTGCCGCCCGAGATGGCCGAACAGATCCAGTGGCTGGCCGACCGGATGACCGCGCGCGAGCGACTGGACCGAGGGTGGAGCAGGGTCCACAAGGAACTGGAGGAGCTGCCCCGCTGTCGGATCCACGGCACCGTGAGTAGTTGTTTGCCGAGTTTTGAACGTTTCTTCCCTCCCTCCCCGTGAGACAGAGAGAGATGGAACGACGCTGGGGTGGTGTCTTGGTTTTTGCAGGTCATGCACGCGACCACGTGGTGTTTCATCCCAATGGGACACAGACACTACCACCGGCAGATCCGCGTCCTGCCACAGGCACCGCCCCACCTCGAGCGTCGTCTCGTGTTGACGGACCCTGCTCTCTTTTTCATCTGAACCCTTAGGTCATGTGGGAAGATGACATCCATCGCGGAGCGCGGCTCGGGGTGTGGCGATGCTTTGACATGGAATGTACGGTGTGCCAACTCCGCTGCTGGCAGTGTCTCACCCCCTACCGTCTTCATCCACCCTGTGATTGGTCCTGGCCCTCCAGGCAGGGTCGCTTCACCCATCTCAGACGTCCACCTTACGGTTGGGCTCCCTTCAGGTTTTAGGGCCCTGCAAGCATCACCCGGAATGGGCGAGGTTCCATCTCCTCTGTTGGCAGTGTCACGTTCTCCTCCTTAGGTTTTAGTACCCCGCAAGCACCTTGGATGTCCCGGCATCGTCATCATGATTCCGATCACCTTTTCCCCGTAGATCCTGCCTCCGGGGCACCGCTGCCTGCTCTATCGCATTGCGGACTTTCCCCCACGCCATCGTCACTTCATCGTTCAGACGCGACTCCTCTTTCCCCCGTAGATGCTGCCTCCGGGGCACCGCTGCCTGATTTATTACGTCCCGAGGGTCGACCGACGCCGCCATCGCCACTTCACGTTCATGGCCCCCGAGGCACGCACGCGTGGACTCCTCCTCTGGCGCATGCTCTGACGAGCCTTTTTCTTTTTTAAAACATGCAGAGCATGGGATGGGACGTGTGCAAGTGGGGGCGCTTCATGGAGGAGTGCTGTTATTGTCAGCACAACCCCCAAGACGTGGCTACGATGCGCCGGGTTCGAGAAGAACGGTTAAAGAGGAACCTCCTCGATTGCGCCTTAGGCCACCCTCCTCAAATGCGTTTTGTTTTTTTTTTCTTGAACACAGTTCACAGATCGGGACATTTGCCTCTTGGCCTTCGTCTACAGCGAGTGTTGCCGATGCGATCACCCCAACCACTGTCATCGACAAATTATGAGGCTGCGACGAGAGCAACGAGAACGCGGTTCCTGACATCCCCCCTTCTTCTTGTCTTGCAGAGGATGGGTTGGGACACGTGCAGCCTGGCGTACATGTTGGACGACTGCTGCTATTGCGCCCATGACGACCCGGCCCACCAATGGATGATGAGCCTACGGCGGCACTGGCACAACCCGTAGACGCAAGACGACGCATGTTTTCTTTTGTACAAACTATTTTATTCACCATTAAAAAAAAATTACAATTTCAAACGGGTCTTGGCTTGCATGATTTTCTTGACGATGGCTTCGGTCCACGTCTTTTTCCCCGGGAGGGCGGTGATGGCCCGGATCATCTTGCGATCGGCCGCGTGCTTGTCTCCCAACGTCTTGGCGTTCGCGTAATCGAGGTCGTGCACTTTGGCGATCTTGTCCAACCGGTTGATGCCCGGATCCCCGCGTTTCAAACGTTTGGCGAGATGCGTGCCGGGCCCCATGTACTGGTACCCCGGCCAATGAAATTCCAAACCAGTCTTGCCCAACCATTTCTGCACGTCCAACCCCCACCCGCGCTGTGGCCTCTTTTTCTTGGGAGGGGCTTTCGCCCGCCACCGTCGGGCCTGCGCTCTAGTAGTCGGTGCCATCGAGTTTCCGACGCGTCTTTTTGCCTTCGGCCCACGCTTCCCACCCGGGCAGAGGTCGCAATCGTCGGACTTCGGCCGGCGTCTTCCGGGTTTTTATATCCTCCTCGATCCGCTCGCGCGTGTCCCGGGCTTCTTGGAGCAGTTCGTCGGCGCTCGGGTGGCTCCGTCGCTTGGGTTTGAACCCGGTGGCTTGCATTTCTTCCAAGATCCCTTCTTTCATGTGCCGAGGGCATCCGCCCGGGGCCGTCTTGGTGCCTTCTTTCTTGACCCCTTCCTTCTTGACCACCGCCACGCCGCGCATCGGGCCGGGGGTTCCCACGACCGCCCCTTGCGCCTCGGTGGCCACCGCACGCCCTCGAGGGGTTTCGGCGGCCCGGACCATACGCTGCATCCATTTCTCCAATGCCGAGGTGGTCAGATCGGCGTCCGCATCCCCCGCGTCCCCTTCGGCGCCGGCGGGCGTAGAGGCGTTTCTCCAGCTGCATCTTGTCGTGCAGCACCTTATTATATTTTTCCAGCACCGCCGCGTAATCCCGTTGCCACTGGCGCATCTCGTGTCACAACCGGGTGTTCTCGGCGTTCGCGTCTTGCAAGAGTTGCATCAGGGTCCGAAGGGTAGCACGCATCGGCACGTGTCGCGGAGACTCGTCCATAGTCCGGCACCTTTCTGCGACAGGAGCCAAGCTCGTCGACGTTTCAAGGAATTCTTGCGTCGACCCACTTCGCGCAACACCTTTTTATGCTTGCGGAGCCGGGCCATCAACGGCGGTGCCACGGGGATGCGTTTCTTCAACAGGTTCAACACCAATTCGCTGATGGCGTTGATCTGATCGGCGTTGGCGTGCTGCAACAGATCGCGCCGGGCGCCGGGCCCCCGCGCTTCTTGCAACAGGGCTTGCAAAAACGGCCGTTGACGTCGCAACCGTTGCATCGTCGTCGTCGTCGCGACCGAGGGTCCCTCTCTCTTTTATGAACGGTGCCACGCGTACGTGGACCCGTCGGGATGGCGAATCATGCCGCGTTTCTTGCGAGCCCGGGCCGCTTTTTCCACCGCTCGGGCATTGTACCGTTTCCGCGTGGCCGCTTGGAGTCCTTTCTTGACCCCGTAGCCCGCCGCGGCACTCACTCCACCCAAGGCGGCCGCTTTGCCCGCCGCGATGGCCGCCGGCAGCAAAGCCAACAAGGGGAAGAGGCCGCCCGCCTGACGGCGGCGGGTCGTCGTCTTGCGTCGACGGACAGGGGCTCGTGTCGCTTGGCGGGCCATCCGTTTCAGGGCATTGACCGTGTGACGGCGTCGTCGTACCATGCTGCTGCTCGATGTTTTTTGGTCGCGTCTTCCCCCTTTTATGGGATCAACGGCGTCGGCGGGTGGCCGCTTCCAAGCCTTTCTTGACCCCGTACCCGGCCGCCCCGGCCACCCCACCCAAGGCCGCCGCTTTGCCGGCCGCGATGGCCGCCGGCAACAAGGCCAGCAAGGGAAAGAGGCCTCCGGTCTGACGGCGGCGGCGTCGTCGGGGCGTCGTCGTCTTGCGTCGGCGTCGGCGTGTCTTGGGCATCGTCGTTTCTTACGGCGAAGACGTCGTGGCTTTTATACGTTCGATGGGCACCAGAGGTCGGGCGCATCCGTCCACGTAACAGTCCCCGTGCATCGGCACGTACTCGAAGCGGGCCGCGTAAGTGGCCAGGCACCGGTCCGTCAACGGCGGGGCCACGTCCGTCACCACGTCGTCCAACGTCTGCATCTTGATCAGAAACGGGGTCACGGCGTCCGACGGCACGCCGCACACGGTCGTGCGCAATTCGATCAACGTCTTGGCGTAGGTGGTGTACGCCCAACGGGCCATGTCCACTTTGAAAGCGAATTTCTTGAACTCCGTCCACCCTTTGACCGCCGTGCCCAACGCCGCCAAACACGCCACCAACAGACCGTCGTCCAACACGGGCCCGACGATCAACCCGGCCGCCACGATCAAGAGGGCCAATCCGTTCCACGCGGCGTGCACCCGTCGCACGCGCGTGAAGGTGCGACGATGACACCACCATTGCCGGTGGTAGAAGGCGAACAAGGAATCCAACCGTTGCAAGGTGTCGGGCGTCCAGCCTTCCAAAGGGGCCGGCGTCGACGTCAACAGCGACACGGGCGTCTTGCTCATGTTTTTACGAGTTGGGCGTCGACAGGCGCGAGGAGGTCCGTCGCACCACCGGCGGGCCGCCGTCTTTATAGACGGTGGTGATGGTGTTGGTGTGCGTCACCCCGGCGATGGTCCGGCCTCGGGCCCGTTGCCGTTGATCTTCGGCCAACAGATCCAATTGCCGTCGCAATTCTTCTTGGTTCAAACGCCGTCCCGGGCGATCGTCGTCGTCGTCGCCCCCATCGCCGCCGCCCCCACCACCCCCACCGTCACCCCCGCCTCCGTCGCCACCGCGTCGTCGGGGACGGCCTCTCGGGGTGCTACGGCTGCTGCTGCTGCTCCCGCCGGAGGAGGGTGAAGAGGCGGGCAGGGGGCGGGCTCGAGGTCGTTTGTGCCCCACGGACGACCGAGCATTGATGCGGGCGATCCGGGCGGCTTGCGTGTCCGAGGCGCCGGATCCCACGCCCACCGTGGCTGTCTGGCGAGGCGGCGACGGGGTGCCCCCGGCCACGACCCGCGGGGTGCCCGACGTCGGAGGGGGGCTCATCGTCAGAGGGGAGGACACGGACGCGAACAATTCGTCCAACGTGGTGGGTTGACGGAGCGAGGCGTAGGCCAGATCCACGTCGGGTCGAGGGGTGGTCAGGCGTCGTCGTTCGGCCGCCACTCGATCGCGTTCGGAGGCGTGGACCGCGTGCCCGGTGGCCGCGCCCACGCCCACGGGATACCGTGTGGCCATGGTGTCTCTAAGGCGTCTTGCGAGTGAACGTCCGCGTCCACCCTTCGTCCTTTAATACGTTGGCAAAGATGCGGTACCGATCGTCGGACGCCGGATGCAAATCCAAGAGGAGGTAGCCGTAAGGGCGTTGCGTCTCGCGTTCGTAGACGGCCATCACGTCCCGCCAATGCGTGGGAAACGCTTGCATCAACAGATTCCGCACGCCCAAACGATCCCGCGGGTGCTTGAACGCCACCACGTAATGCGCGTTGCGCGAAATGGTCTTGGCGTACTTGCCGGGTGGAAACATGTCTTGGCACAGGTACACCACCGTGATGCCGCGATGGTGCGAGTCTTTGGTGAAGAGATCCAACACGCGCTTGTCGTTGCCGCCTTCGGCCATCAGGTCGTCCAACACCAACACGCCGTGTTGTCCCGAGGGAAACCAGGCCGTCAAGTCGGACGGATCCGGCACCCCTTCGTGCAGCTGCACGCCCGACAAGGCGCGGAACCCGTCTTGCCAGGCGCCGTAACAATAATGCACGGCCCGAGGGGGGACGGCGAAATGCGCGGCCGCGTGGGCCAACAGACGCGTCACGAACACCGTCTTGCCGCACCCCGACGGACCCACCACCAAGACGCTGCTGGGCGACCGCAACATCTAGCACTGGCACCTGCTGGCGTCGCGGAGACAATCCCCGTAATGATGCGGGGGCGCATGCCCCAACGCTTTATACGCACGGTTCTCCAAGGTCAGGACGCGTTCTTCCACGGCGGTTTCCCCGAGCCCCTGCACGAAGGCCTCGTAAGGGCGTCCCGCACACAACAACGTCAACATCTCCTCCAGGGCGTCCCAATCCATGTCGTCGGGCTCCATGTCGCGGAGCGTGTCCAAGACCCCGTGGGTCATTTCCCGTCGAAACTGTCGACGCGTCAGGCGAGGCATGGTCGGGTTCCCCCTTCGACCCCTCTTTCTCTCTCTTTTTTATAAGAAAAAACTCTCCACCCAGCCGGAGTCGAACCGACGACCTCGAGATCTACAGTCCCGCGCTCTGCCATTGAGCCATGGGCGGGGGCTCTGGGAAAAGAAGGGAAAAAACACACGCACACCCTTTTTTCATCGTTCCAACGGTTTTATTGACAACGCATTATTCTGGGACCAGTCTTTGAAATCTAAACGTGTCCAGTCGGCGCCTCGACGTCGGATCTGACGTTTCAACCATTGCCCCACCCGATGGTCGTTCTGGACCAGATCCTGACGATCGAACGAAGCCAGAAAGTCGTCCAACGTGTCGCCCCGGCTCTTAGAGGCCAAATACATCAAGGCGTAATGCCCGCAACTCTGGCTGGTGATGGTCTGCAGACTCTGTCGATTCGTGTCCACCCAGCGCCAATGGCACACGATCCACTGCATCAAGGCGCGGCTCTCGTACGTCACCAACGGCAAGCCGTAACTGTCCATCACTTCGCATCGGTCGTCTTCGGTCCACAGGGCGATCCAATGCGTGCCCGGTCGGTCGTGCGGGTCCGTGTTGACGATGTACGCGCGGGGCATGGCTTTGTCCCGAGGCACGGGCAACGTGTCGCTGGCAAACACGCCGGCAAAATACCGCGCCAAGGCGGGATCGCTGCGAGCCAAAAAGTCCAACTGCCGGTCGGTGGTGGCCACGAATTCCATTTTTGAGCTCGACTCTCTCGGTGTGCATGACTTTATACCCTGTACACGTTGTACAGCACGGCGCCTTCGGGGTTGATCTCCAACACGTTCTCGAATTCGGCGTACAACACCACGTTGATGACGTGGTTTTTGGCCGCTCCCAGACGGAAGAGGACGCGCACGTCGCCGTCTTGACGCGGGTTCAGCATGCCCCGGTCCGCCGATCCGCTGGGCACGTTGTTCCACATGAACAAGGTGCACCCCGCCGTGCCGCCCCACTGCTCGGGGGCGATCATGCTGGGGCGGCTCTTCATCAAGGCTTCGCTGGCTTGCAAGAAACGATGGTACCCGTCCAGATCTTTGTACGTGTCGCCCGTGTTCAATTCCAAGGTCTGGTAAGGGTACTCTTCGCCCCGCACGATCTGCTTGATGCTGGTCAACCCGAATTTCTGGAAGGCGAAGGGATGGTAGGCCACGTTCCCGTTGTAGGCGTTGGTGTGCAACAACCCCACGATCAACCGGTCGGGGATCCGGCCTTGGAACAGGTTGCCCTCGTCGAAATCCAATTGGTTCTGCGGATGCGAAAACACCCGGATCTCGCTGCCCACCACCGTGTACTTGGCCACCTGCCGTTTCCGCGGATCGTGGCGGGCCGCTTCCAATTCCCGGTACAACGGGTCCGACAACCGCAACTGGCAGACGTGGAAGGTCAGTTTGACGTCGTCTTCTTGCAAACGGCCGTTCAAGGCCACCCCGTTCAAGAAGAAGGCGGGGGCATTGAAGTAAAACCGGATCTTGAGTTCCACGTGGGGCACCAAGGGTTTGCCCAGGTGAAAGATCTCCGAATGCGGCACGAATTGCAACGTGACCGTGTGCCCCCCTCGGTACCGCGTCTGCGCTTCTTTGGATTCCAACACCGCCGCTTTCTGGCTCTCGCTCAAGGCCGTGTAGTCGGCGTGCGGTCCTGCACTGTCCAACTTGTTGGCCGTCAAGGGGGTGGGAAAATCCAAGGCATTGAAGGCTTTCAGGCCGTGGCGGTAGCTCTTGAACCAGCCTTGCGGTTGCAAGATGGTGTCCCCTTCGTCGTTGGTGTAATTGAGCAAGGTTTCCAAGTACGCCTTGTAGGCGTACGTGTCCGTCTGAGGACTGATCAAGGTGCCGTTGGCGTGCACCGTCACTTGCTTGAGCAACGTGTGGGCCAGGTTGGGGGCCGGATACAAGGTGTCGGCGTCGGCCAGGTTGCCGGCGTCGTCTTTCTTCAAACGGAGTTGCATCCGAAAGTAACTGCGGCTCAAGTCCACGTACTCGGGCAAGGCGGCCATCACGAATTCCACCGGATTGATGCCCGTGGTCACCGGCGACAGTTCCACCATGCGGTACGCCACCGCCGACGTGTCCGTGCTCGGCACCTCGAACAATTGAAAGTCGTCGGCGTAGGCGGACTTGGAGGCTCCGTGCAGCGTGACGGCCGTCATCGTCGTCGTCGTCGGCGTCTCACCCCGCCGCCTCGTTGAGGAATGGTGCGACGTTTGCGGCGCATGCTTCTTTTATGCAGTCGGGCCGCCACCTCGAAGCCCGGCAGGACGGGGGCGCCGCTCCAAAGACGTCCTCCGCGCTGTCGGGTGAGTCGGGTGAGTTTCCGCTGAAGTCGACGTGCGCCTTTGAGGACTTGCAACGCCCCGAGGCTCCCGAGGAACCCTCCACGCTGCCTCGACAGACCGCGTTCGCCCACGCGCGTTCTCGGTCGCGATCGCACGGGTTGCATCGTTTCAACCGAAGAGATCCGCCACGCGTCGTCGTTTCGCGGCTGCGCCACTCAGGGGTCCCACTTTTCGTTTCAAGGCTCGTTGGGCTCGTGCCACCAGACCTCGGGCTTTGCGTTTCGCGGTTTGTTTGGCTTGACCCACCACGCTCTGCGCTTTCCGTTTCACGGCTTGCTGGGCTTGTCTTTTAAGCGTTCGGGTGGCCAAACGGACCACGCCGCGGGGACCGCCCAAGGCGTCCAACCCCGATTTCAACAACGTCTTGACCCCCGACAACAAGATGCCCCCCAGACCGCGTCCGGTGTGATCGGGCGTGTACCGCGTCAGACTGCCTCCTCGCATGGTGTCGTGCTCGGCTCGGCGGTCTCTCTCTTTTTTATAGGTCGCTCCGTTGGAAGTGCAAGGTGACGACCGTCACACCCCGTCCCACGACCGCCGGCCGCCCGTCGCCGTCGGTCAGGCGCACGTCCACCGTGTCGAAGAAGAATTGACGCACCGGCACGTACTGCACGTGACGGGGTTCGAAGAGCGTCCGGCCTCGCCCCGTGCTCTGCCCGTCCACGTCGCACAAGACGTCGGTCGACCGCGTCCCCACGCGACGACTCTGGCCCACGTTGCTGTGCACGTACCACGTCCGCCGGGACGTCCGACGGGGCCGTCGGCGACGTTCGAAGAGCGTCTCGAACCAGCCGTCGTTCAAACCGCTCAGTTCCCACGAGAATTGTTGATACAAGATCACGTGGTTGCCGACGAGCTCCCAGGCCGGCAGGGTTTGCCCGGCCCAATCTTTCTCCAGGGTCACCGGATTGACGGTCGGCCGCATGGTCAAACGAGGTCCCGGCACGTTCCCCTGGGCGTCCGTGCCGCCCATCCGTCGCATGAGATCTTGATGCACGCTCAATCCAATGTCCCCGTCGCGCACCACCTGGCTGTTGTCGATCACCAGCGTGTCCGGGTCGGGCCAACGAAACTCGGGCACGAAGGTGGCGTCGCCTTCCTTCCAGTTCCACCCCACTTGCACCTTATTCCAGTACTTGCGTCGGAGATCGTCCACCACCGCTTTCACGAACGACGCCCCGTCGTGGCAACGGCCGGCCACGTCCTCGATGCGCGTCTCGGCCCGGATGCCCGGGCGATCGATGCGTTGGTTGTCTTCTTCGAACGAAAAGAAGTACGCCAGCAACGCGCCGCGCGGGTACACGCGCAACAAGGTGTCTTGCCAACTCTCGTCCTCGGCGGCGTCGTCGGCGTCGTCGTCCGGCACGCTCAGACGGACCACCCCCACCACCCAACGCCCCCCGCGTAACCACAGGGGCGGTCTCATGCGAGTGCGGAAGGCCACGTTGGTGTTGTCGGGGAACCCGGCATCGTCCCCGTCGCTAGGCAAGGTCACGTAAAAGGAATCCATGGTCTAGGGTCCGTGCGTCCTCGAACCGCTTTATACGTCCCGTCGGAAGTGCAAGGTCAGCAGGGTGCGCCCTTGCCCGAACCGGACCAACGTGCCGTTCGTCTCGGCCACTTGCGTTTCCAACACTTCCATGACGTCGTTGCGCACGGGATGGTACTGCACGTGCAACGGTTCGAAGTACACCGTGCCGCGTCCTTGACGCTTGTACTGGACTTCGCGCAACAGGTCCGTCACTTGCCGTCCCACGATGCTGCTGCCTCCGGCATTGCAGTACACGTGCAAGGTCCGCGTCGGGTCGCCCACCACCGCGCGAAACGCCTTGTTCAGGTTCTGGAACCGCCATTGGCAGTTCAGGCTCAACGCCAGGTAGTGGAACCCGGACGGATTGGTCTGCATCGACCAAAAGACGCCCTCATTTCTCTTCGAACCATAGAGGTCCACCCGTTGACCCGTCAAGGCCGGAATCGTATCGTTCGGGAACTCCATGCACAGGTTGGGTCCCAAGGCGTACTTCCCGGCGGTGGGCTCGAGCAACCACCCCATCTTGAGAGCCATCTTGACACTGACGATGAAGACGGGGGTCTGGTTGGTGACGACGCGTACGTTCGTATTGTCCACGATCAGATCACGGTCGGCCCCCCGTTGTTCCCACCGAAACGGTACGTACAAGCGATGGTCGTTGGTGTCTTTCAGCTCGTACTCCACGCTGTGCGTGAGCATCGAGGCCATGCGATGGCATTCGATCGCGTCGATCATGGCTTTCAGGAACGATTCACCATCCACCACCGATTCCAGATGGTCGACGTCGGCCATCTCGACTTGCTTTTCTCCATGTATTTCGACCGTCGATCCCTGACGCTTGACCTTCATGTACCATTTGCTGTAGGCCAGGTACTCGTCCGGACCCACCAAGTCGTACAGATCGACGCGAGCGTCCGGCAAGGACAGGCTGCTCAACCCCACTTGCCACCCACGGCCTTTCAGACGCAACGGGTACGGCAACCGGACTTTGTACCAGGCCGCCGTGTTGTCGGTGAATTCGGCGCGGCTGGCGTCGCTGGGCAACGTCACAAAAAAACCTTCGTCGCTCATCCCAAGGTCTGCACGTCCTTCTTGGCCACCCAACTGTCGTACTTGCTCGGCCACCCTTTCCAACGCACCAAGACCTTCTCGCCGCTGCGTTTAAGTACTTTCTCGATGCGGAACAGCGCGTCGTCGCCCCCCGTCACTTTCTGCAACTCCTGCTCGTAAAACGTGCCTTCCAACGGCGTGCCGTCCATCTCTTCCACCTTGTACGTGGGCACGGGTCCCGGGCGCACGGCGCGCACCACGAACACTTCTTCGGTCCACCCGGGCAAGTACCCTTTCTTGAACGGGCGATGGTGTTTGCCCAACCGCACGCGATCGCCCACCTTCCAGCGGGGTCGCTTGCCCTTCTTCAGTCTCCGACCGTACAACGCGTGCCACACCTCCCTCTCGTTCTTCGGGGTCACGTCGCGAGGCGCTCGGCCGATGCTCCGATGCCGGCTGGCGTTGTAGCCTTTCACCAACGCGGGCAGCACGTCGTCGAACCGCAACGTGTTGGCGGCCGTGAAATAGCGGTACATGCGCCCTTTCAACGTGCGATTGAACCGTTCCACCACCGCCGCTTTGGCATCCCCGTGCGTGGAAAAATGATGAATGCCCTTCTGTTTCAACAACGTCTGAAACGGACGGTTGTAAAATTCTTTGCCCTTGTCCGTCTGCAACTTTTGGGGCCGTCGGCCGTCTTCTTTCAAGATGGACCCGAAGGCGCGGACCAACGCGGCCCCCGTCTTGGTCTTGAGCGGGCGGACCCACGCGTACTTGGACAAGACGTCCACCACCGTCAACAAGTAACGGATGCCGCGGTTGTGCCGGGCCAACCGTTGCACTTCCACCAGATCCGCCACCCACTGTTCGTCCACGTTGAACACCAGCACCGGCACGGTGGGAAATCGACGGCGTTGGGGTTTGTGCAACGTGTAGGCCAGATCGCCTTCCAAGGCCGCTCGGGCGTCCCGGAGCGACAGCCCTTGGGCGTCGGCGAACCGTCGGACTCCCCCCAAGGCGCCCGGCGTCGACGGATCCGCATACCGAGCCCTCACGTGCTGGGGAGAGGGTCTTTTTCGTGAGGCGGGGGCACGTCGCTTCTGAGACGTCGTCTTCTTCTTCGGGCCGGGGGCGGACAGAGCCACCATCGTACGCGAATCCAGAGCAAGCGACCCACGCTCGGCACGCGGTCGGGATACGTTTTATGGATGAGGTGGAACCAGGGCTCGGGGTCCGCGTTCCGACGCACCAACCACGTCACGAAGGCCGCGTAGTGCCCCCAATGAAACAGCGGGTGCTCGAGCAAGACCTCGAAGACGGTCATGGGGGACTCGAGGTCCGACTCGTCGTCCTCCAGGTCGAGCCATGGACACGGCACCCCTGCCGAGTCGATCAGACGGGTGCACAGCCACCGCGTCAAGGGCCAGTGCACCCAGCGTCGTCCCGTCTCACCCCACATCTCCCTCACGAATGAACCCACACGCTTGACAACCCTTTCTTTTATTGATTCAGATTTTACACAAACTTTCGAATCGCGCGGGCAGGGTCCGAAGCACCTCGGGATGGGGCGAGGCCCGCCACAATAGGGTCTTCAATTGTTGCACGGCTTGAGGGAATTGTTCCAGGTGACGAGTCCCCACCACGGCGATGCGACCCGTCAGCGTCGGGATCCCGTCCTCGTCGCCGTTCACGGTCCGGGTCGGCACGAAATGAGAACGCCCGTAAGCCAAGTACGCGAACACGAACCACGCGTCGTGCGTTACCTTGTACAAGAAGATGGGTTTTTCTTGCTGCCGCGCGAAGACCACGCTCCAACCGGTCCCACCGCGCACCTTCACCCCACTCTGCTCCAGGACCCCGAACACCACCACCGTGTCGGCGTCCTTGACGATGTGGTGATTCCGGCTCAGCAGTTCCCACACGGGTCGCTGCAGCCGTTCGTTGGCGCGCGGGGGGCATACTTGGCACAAGGCTCGCCACCCTTCTTCCAGGTCCTCGTCCGTCAAGGGCGTCACGTCTTTCTGGGCGTGGGCATGCGATGGACCCACCACCACGCGGCAAGGGATGCGCAGCTGGGTCGCCATCTATTCGGCCAGGGTATCGGTTTCTCGAGCGCCTCCCGTCACGAGCTCTGTCATGATGTCTCACAAGAAAATGAATGCACACCGAGTTGGACACAACATGTTTTTATTGACAAAAAGTTCACGCGTGGGTTCACGCGTGGTCGGGTTCCACGGGTTCCACGTACCACTCGTCGATGACCTCGGGACGGTAAAAACACCCTTTCTAGGTTTTACATTCCGGACACTGGGTGGGCGTCCACGCGCAGGCCTGAGCGTACGTGGAATGCAAGGTGTCGAAATACTCTCCGTCCTTCTCTTCTTTAAAGTCGTCGCACAAGATGCGATCCAACAAACGATCGCAACGCGTCATCCACATGCGCCGTTCCTGGGCTTCCTTGTCGGCGCGTCATGGCAGCTGGGTCTGCAGTTGCTCAGTGACGTCTCGCCATTCTTCCATGGTCTGATGAAGACTCTGGAGGTGATCGTGCAACTGGACCCGGACCCGTTCGTGGTCGTGGCACGCCTCTTGCGTCTCACTCAGTTGGCGCTCCAACTGGTGGATCCGGTCGTGGAAGATTCGGGACTGGGTCGGGAGGTTTCGGTTGGCTTTGTTTCCGTCGGCAACGTCGATGCAGCCGGAGGGGCTCGGGGGGTGAATGCATGACACGTGGTTGGTTGGTACCTGGGACCCGTGTCCGAGCATCCGAGGGCGTCGGCAAAATCTTGCAGAAAATGAAGGTAGGCTTCTTGGAAGGAGTACCCCGCGGCCAGACCTCGGCGTACACGATCCAACAAGTAGGCGTCTTCCGTCGGGTAGCTAGACTTCACGAGGTCTCGATAGTAGGCTTGATACGTCACGTCTGGCGGTGAGGGCACCGAGGCTCGACTCTTATACCCACCTCCACCCCGTTCGCCCAGCCTGTCGGGATCGCAGGCGAGGGGGTCGCGTGCGAGGGGGTCGCGCGCGTCGTCTCCCACTCCATGGGTTGGCTCGGGCACCACGGTCGGTCCGGTGGGCTCGTCTCCCACGCCATCGGAATCCACGGTCGGACGTGTACCAACGGACTCTGACCTCTTCGACATGGCCACATGCTTTGTCGAAGGGGGTCGCGTCGTCTCCCTCTTATAGAGGCGCGCACCACACCCGCTCGGCCTGACGGGAACCCACGCGCGTGACGGAGCAGGTGCTCCGACCTTTTACGGTCGCTGCGCGTGGCAGGGCACATGCTCCGTAGTTTTCCGGACATCCCACGCGTGGGCACGTGCTCTGGGATTTCCCGGGGCCCTGCCATTGGACGACGATGAGGTCATCCCGTCGTGCTTGTCGGGCGTGGATCGCAGGTATAAGAGGGTGGACCCCGCTCACTCGACCTCATTCGAAAGTCTCGACACCGTTGAGCAACAACAAGATGATCTCCTGGGAGTATGGCACTCTGTCTCCGGCCAAATACCCGTGCCCTCAGAAGACCAAGAAGAAGACCCCGCCCAAAAAGATGGACCACCTGTCGGGGGCACGTACGGATTCGTTGACGCGCCGTCAGAAACCTGCCCGTCAGAAAGCCCGCCAAAAAGCCGCCGCCGAACGCCGCCCCCAAGGCGGCCAACATCTCGACTTGAGTGCCCGCTTGGAACACGACACCACGCCCCGGGATGCGGTCGGTGGCCCACCCCCACGCAAGAGGACTTGCCCGGCACCCGTGCCGACCACCACCACCACCTCTACCCTGAACACGCCCGAGCCAAAGACCTTGGAGGAACTGTTCGCCAGCCTGCCTTCGCCCGAGCTCGAACCGGACCCGTTGCCACCGCCCTTGCCCACACCTCCACTCGTGATCCCGGAGAAGGTTCCGTCGCCACCCGACACGCCGACGGAGTGGGTCCTGTGCCGACCGCCTCCCGGGTGTCCGGAACCGCCCAACCAGGAACAATTGCCGTGGGCCCCGGTCACCATGCCGACCCAAGACAAGGTGGAAGTGTTGGAAGAAGGGTCGGCGGGCACGACGCCCGACAAAGCGTACTGTGGCGGCTTTCCCGCCCCTCAGGAGAAGAAGGAAGCAGCATCCCCACCGTTGCTGAGGTGCCCCTTCCACACCTTGCCCTTGCACCACGACATCTCGCGTAAAGGTTGGCGGTACGTCCAGTGCATCCACCAACAGTGTCCCGTGTGGGTGGGGCTGGACAAGGCTCCCGCGTTGCTCCAGGCTTTGGAAGGGAACGTGCATCCCGACATCAAGCAAGGCTCCTTCTTCTGCTACTGCGGCGTCGCCGCCCGCGTGGCGGTGGTGCAACGGGACACGCCCAACCGAGGACGCCGTTTTCTGACGTGCCGTCGCTCGGGTGACGGAGGGTGCGACTTCTTCCAGTGGGTGGATCGTCCGTGGACCCCTCAAGTCATGTGGCGGCGCGTGGCGATGTTCGACCCACTGACTCATGATCCGTCGGAGTGGCGGTGGCGTCGCCCCCTGCAGCCTCCACCCGAGCTCCCGATCTTCCACACCATCTTTCCGGCGCCCGAGGTCCAGGGGAAAAATTGGCCGTCGCCCGTGATGGTGCGAGCCCCGTCGCCTGACGAGTGGGAGAGGTGTTACAACCACAAGGGCAAGTGAGTGCATGCGTGGGTGCGCGCGTGTGTGGACGATGTACATAAGAAAGCGGTCGGACCTTGGTCCGTCAGTCATGGATCGAACATTGTTGGACAACGTGTGCTTGGTCGTCGATCTGGACGGGTACAGTGTGCATGTACAGAAACAAGACCGTTGGGCCACGTTCGTCCCGCGAGAACTCGGCTGGTGCGATTGGACCGGCGAGCATCACGGGTCCAACCATTACGCTCACGCGTACCTCTGGCGTCGCCTGGACGTGGCCGATCGCAAGACGGCTCGGGTCGTGCGAGAACGCGTGCACGGCCTGCCGTTCTACGCCCACGAGAGCGAACACGCCGCCCCCTTGAGCGAGTTGCCCCAAGACGTCAAGACCTTGTACGAACGTTTCAAGACGCCCGACCGACCTCGCGTGGCTTTCAAGGGGGGCCATTACGAGAAGGACTTGTTGAACAGTTTGAACATTCCTTACTTTGACCTGGAGGTGTATGCGTGCCCCAAGTTCGACGACCTGACACGTTTGGCCACCGTGGCAACCTGCGGCCACCACGACGATCCCGACCGCCATCATTTTCCCAGGGTGGAGTGTTACCATTTTGTGCAGTGGATGCGCGGGGCCCTGGGACGGAAAAGAGACATGCGTTTTGTTAACCTCGCGCGGGCACAGCGTTTGGCCCAGCCTTGATTGACCATTGTATATAGGAAACTTATTAAATTTGTTATTGTGATTCATAACTGTGTGGTCATGCCTTTCCTAGCATGTAAGGTGTGGGGGTCTCAAGAGACCCCCGAGGCTTGTCCGGGGACAATCCAGGTCTGAGGGTGGTCACTGTGGGAAACGGTCCGGGTCGGGAACGATGTAAGGCACGTCCAGGAGGAGCGGCAGCGGCTCCATGTACATCCAGTTGGATGCGACGCTGTGGAACAGCCGGCAGCGCGTGCAATGGAGCATCCCAGGGTCGTCATAGGTGGGTGGGTTGGTCCTCGCGACGAGCGCCAACCTCTTGAAAGGGCACAGGGCGAGGCCCTTCAACTCCAGGACCACCCTTTGCATTTTTTCACGGTGCTCCATCCGGGCTCGCAGGTCCAAAATCTTGTCTTGAAGTTCGGGGGGAAGCACGTCCCAGTAGCTCTCCATGGTTTGGAATGGGGGCGTCTCTCGGACCTTTCCCCTTTTATCGAGATCGGGTCGACCAATGGGCGTCCAGAGGTGCCCCACGTGGCGGAGAGGGGTCGGTTGGGGGGATACCCCCCTATCCCCCCTTCAGAGGGTTTTTTTAAAAAGCAGGTCTGATTGGTCGACCCGGGTCGGGTCACGTGCCTTGCCCGCCCTGTATAAGAGAGCACCCCACTCGTGCCCACCCAAAACGAACATGGCGACCGCACAAGACGAACGATGCTTGGTGTGCTTGCACTTCGGTGTGCCCTATGTCCCCGCCCTGAAACTGCTGGCCCGCTTGAACGCCGTCAACCTGTTCGCAAACCAGATGGGTTCCGGAGGGGTCCACCTATGGAAGCCTGCCAAGACCCCCTGCTGCCGCCAATGGTTGCACGTGCTGTGCCTGATGCGATTTTGTCTGACACAGTTTGGCGATGGTCCTGTGAACCGCCAAGATTGGTGTTGTCCGCACTGCTGGACCTTTCTGATGCCGCTGGGTAACGGTGAGGTTACCATCCATGTGGAGGCGAGTGAACCCCCCTCAGATCAAGCCAGTGAAGGTGGGGACACGGTCAGCGTCACCGACAGCGAGACGCAGACCGAGACGGAGACCGAGACGGAGACGGAGACGGACCTGGATGCGGACGACGAGATGTCCTCGGACACGACGTCGACCGTCACTTTCAGCTTCGTGTCCGGGGACCTGTCGGAGAGCGAGGACGTCACGGACGCCGAACTGTCCAGGGACGAGGACGTCTCCGAGAACGATGGCACCTACGGGTTCGTGTGGTTGGACACACCCCCGTACACAGACGAAGAGGACCGATAAAAATTGTAAAATCGTTTTCAAAAATCCAGGGATGGGGACTCGGTCCGAGTCCCCATACGTTCCCGACTGTACCTAGGTTGTCGTTGTTTTATTAAAATTCGTTTTTATTCTTCAAAAAGGCGTTTTTTGAGCGGGACTTCCGGTTTTTCGTGACGTCATATCCGGTCTGACTGTTAATGATTCAACATGGCGGTCTTAAATATTCAAAATGGCGGTGTTTTGAAATCCACCAATCAGCGTGCTCCGTTTCGGCGGGAAAATTTGAATGGACCAATCAGAAGCCTCCTTTTCCAACCGCCCAAAGGTACATGAACGGGCCCATACCACTACTGGCGTTAACTGCCTTTACCTGCTTTGCGTCCTTATTAGTCAGTAAAACCAAATCATGAATGACTTCCATTTGTGATTGGCTGAAGGGTGTACCTCGCTCAGAACACGATCGGCTTTGTGATGAGTTTGCATTTGGTTTTACGACAGCCGATTGAAAACCACTCTAATAAAGCGAGTAATGAATGAAGAGGTAAAATTAATAATCATTATTCATAACCATATCATGACCCCGTAATTTACAAAAAAAAAGGCATGTTACCTCATTTGATAAAGGCACTGGTAAGCTGACAGTGTAGTTAAACTGTTGCGCCATTTGAATCTACCAAGCCTCTGCTACAGTGAACGCTCTGTCCACATGAACACGATTGCTGTCAAGTAACACTATGTGGTCAATCAAAGAGGGTAGCGTCACCCCATTTTAGCGTTTCTTTTAAAGACTAAAATTAAATGTTTTTGCATCAGTTGAGAGCGATTTTTTTAAGGTGAGCGTGATTTTTGTTAAGGTGCAGACACAGGATTTGATTGCTCTGGCCAAGATCGAAGTCACCGAAATTTTAGCCCATAATATTCCCAATACACGTCATTCGAAAGCTTCAGTTAGTTCTTTGTCGGCTGAAGTAAATGTTCAAGGAGAGTTTGTAACACTGGCAACGCTTCGTGAGATGTTATAGATGCAGGAAAGAATGTTCAAGAGCTTCTCTGACTCGATCGCAACCAACGTGAACACTCGCCTTGAGAGAATTGCTAATTCAGAAAAGGAAACAGGTGATCTGAAAAACAGCCTCGAGTTTTCGCAAAAGGACATCGATGACTTGAAACTATCATTACTTAAATTGCAAGAACTGGACTCCGCCACTGAAGAAATTCAAGACGACTTGGACCATCAAGAAGAACAAATGGAGTATTTACAAAATCAGAGTAGGCGAAACAATGTCAGAGTTGATGGCATTCCAGAACAGAATAACGAAACGTGGGAGGAAACTGAAGCTAAAGTCAAGCAAGTTTTGAAAGACGAGTTGAAATGGGGAATCTCGCCAGTGCTCCTGACGTTGAGAGAGCGCATCGCGTGGGTAAAAGTTCCCTTAGGCCAGTTTCGGCCTAGAGTTCTGCAAGTCGTCCTCGAACCATTGTCTGTCGCCTTCGTGACTGGAAAGAGAGGGAATCGATCCTGAAATGTGTCCGAAGAACCCGACAATATATTTGTGAAAGAAGACCAGTAGTGGTCTGGGTCCGTTCAGGGCGGTTTGACCCCCCGCGAAGAATCCATGACGTCACGCCCATAAAACCGAAGGGAGGGGTGGGTGGTCGACGACAAGATGAGGGAGGGGTGGATGGAATGACGTCACGCGTCACGCCATCAAACCGGAAGTAACGCTATCAAACAGGAAGTCACGCCCCAAAGGAAGTAAAACGCATTTTTGAATGAATAAACGCATTTTGAATGAATAAAAACGAATTTTAAGGAATAAAAACAAAAACGAGTTACAAACGGGAACGTGGGGATCTATGCCAGTAAGCTTTTTGAGGTTATTAAGAACTATCTACCACAATCGCACGCATACGCAGATGATACTCAGCTGTATCTTTCATTCAATCCTGACTTGGCTTGTTCGCAAAATGACGCAGTTGAAGCAATGGAGCAGTGCATACAGGCTATACGATCGTGGATGATCAAGGACAAACTATGCATGAATGATAGTAAGACGGAGTTCATGATTATAGGCACCAGAAAGCAACTGACTAAAGTGAACATTGATGGTCTTACCGTTGGTGAGAGCAGTATAGTTCCCGTAACTTCAGTTAGGAACTTAAGATCATGGTTTGACCAGAACCTGAGTATGATTCCACACATTAATAAGATATGTTAAGCTGCGTCTTTTCATATTTACAATATAAGGCGGATCAGAAAGTACCTCACCATCGATGCCGCACATACGCTTGTTCACTCCATTGTTATTGGCCGCTTAGACTATTGTAATAGTCTTCTTTATAAAGTTCCCGCGATACACATAAGTAAGTTACAACGCATCCAAAATAGTGCTGCCCGGCTCGTATGTTCAACTCCGAGGTTTAATCATATTACACCCGTCTTATTTTCTTTGCACTGGCTACCCGTTACTTACCGTATCGAGTTCAAAATATTAGTTTTGACGTTTAAAGCAATTTATCAACTGGCGCCGTCGCCTATTTCCCTTTCGTAAACGGTCGTTGCCATTTATTACGGTCGATGCCAATTCTTGGTAACCGAGCCTTTGTCACAAATTAGTTCTACAGTAGATGAAATTGCAACTAAATCAGCTAAAATTGCGCTCAGATTGAGAAATTAAGCCTAATAAATAATTGAGGTGTTTGGGCTTAGCATTTGGGTGAGGTTAGGGTTAGTTTTAGGTACTGAAAACAGCTATTATTTATCTTTTATATAGAATGGTCAGATAGCCAAAATCTACGGTGCTTGGCCGAGCAACTCGATAGGGTTGTGGTGAGTGACGTGCGCTGTTAATCTAATAGCCCAGGTTCGATTCTTCAGTAGGTAATTTTTCTTTATTTGCCAAAAGCAAACTTATAAAAGTGAAAATTTTTCTAAGTGTCGTTGAAATGGCAACGACCGTTTACGAAACGGACAACTGCGGCGCCGTCCTATATCTGTAATCTGGTTCGATTAAAGGATAAATGTAAGTACCAGCTTCGTTCTTCTAAAGAACTACTATTACAGTTGCCCATAAAGAAAACAAAGAAAACTCTGGGAGACAGATCATTCCAAACAGCTGCCCCTGTATTGTGGAACAGCCTGCCTGCGAGTGTCAGAGACATCGATGACTTTTTGGTTTTTAAACGAACTATAAAGACTTATTTATTTAGGAAGGCTTTTGCCTGTTATTGTTAGAAAGACTACTTTTAAAGTTATTAATTTCAAGTATTCTTAATTATATTTTATTAGTTTTAGTTGTAAGGCGCGTTGGCCTTGATAAAATTGGTGCGCGTCGTCTTGAAACATTCAGTGGACGTTATTACTCCTTCTTTAGGAAATTTACAGATAATTGTGAACTTCAATAAAATGCTTGAAACGTTAATTTTTCAACGGTCTTATGCACAGTATTTATATTTTTTTATTTTGGGATGTGTATTTCAAAATACACATCCCATAAACAGGTTATCAAAAGTGGGGGCAGCTCTAGTGAACACTATTTCTAGTTCTATTTCGACACCAGTCCTACTCACTAGTGAGTCACGTGAGATATGTGCGAGTAGCCCGAGCGATCAGTTGCGCGCGTAATTCCAGAGCGGTCGGTCGCGTCTTTTGAAGTTCGTTGATTATGGCGAATACAAATGAGCAAACACTTTCCACTGAGTTAGAGGATGCCCTCTTAACCGATGACCATGACCCTAAGGAGAAGACCCCAACTACTGCCCACCAGGATCCCATGTTCAGCATGCTTCAGAACGTCAACACAACCCTCGAAGCGATGGCAGACTCGATCCTCAACATGAACCAGTCGCTCAAGCGGCTTCGTCCCAGCAACACAGACGATCAACTCGACCCTAAACGGCGAAAATACAATGCCAAAGACGTAATGAGTGCTTCTGAGGGTTCAGATGAAGATGGAGAGGACTCGGACGCGGAACTTCAGAGCCTTTGTGGCGCTGAAGCCGATAAAACTTCCAAAGATAAACCACGTGCTCGACTCGAGCAAAGCGACGGCGGCAATGACCCATTGTTGTCGGAAATCGCAGAAGATCTTCTCAGTGCAGACGAATCAGGTCCTGCTGCCGAGAAACAACTGGCTGACTTTATCAACAACCTGTGGTCTAAGAAATTGCCCGATTCAAAACTTAAGGATAAGTCGGCAAAATATTTACGCCCGGCGAACTGCGAGACTCTCGCGACACCGCGGGTTAACCCTGAAATCTGGGATAAACTGAGCCACTCAGTAAAACAACAGGACCTCAGGTCCAGCTCAACTCAGAAAACAGTTGGTACTGCTGGTGCTGTACTGTGCAAATCCATTGAGATGCTGCTAGAAATGAAGAATTCGAAGCAGCCGAAGTCAGACTCTGACATTCAACAACTGCTAAAATTGAACACAGATGCTGTCGCTCTCCTAGGGCACGTACATGTCGACCTGTCCTACCGCCGCAGGGAGTCGATCAAACCGCATCTCAATAAAGATTATGCAGGCCTGTGTGCTTCGCATGTTCCAGTCACAGCTCTGCTGTTTGGAAACGATCTGCAAACCCAGCTCAATAATATACGAGCATCCAACAGGGTAAGCACCACAGCAGTTGGGAGTCGCCCCAAAAACGTAAAGGGACACCCTTTTCGAAACTACCAAAAATCTGACCGGCGAAGCAAGCCTTTTTTATCGAAAGGTCGTCAGTGGAACTCGAAGCCACCCCAAAAACCGTTCTTCCGATCGCAGGACCAAGGGAAGAAGCAGTAATGATTTCCGCTGACACACTTGATAACTTAGAGGTAAATAGTCTTTTGTTGTTTGAGCCCTATATGAAACATTATTTTGCTAATAAGGTGCAAAGCTTCAAGGGTGGCCAACTGGCACATTTCTTTGACAAATGGAAGGAAATAACTTCTGACTCAGAAGTCCTTAATTGTGTCAAGGGTCAGTTTATTGATTTTTCCACACAGCCCACAAGGAACTTGGGCCCAAAAAGGAAAACATTCAACATCAGTGACTCACTGGTTATAGAAGCTGAAATTCAAAAATTGCTTGACAAAGGTGTCATTGTACCCACTCAACATGAACGTGGGGAATATATTTCCCCAATTTTTGTGGCAAATAAAAAAGATGGATCATATCGAATGATCTTGAATTTGAAACGCTTTAACCAGCATGTTGAATACCAACATTTCAAAATGGACTCAGTCTGGACAGCAATTAGGCTTATTACCCCAAATTGTTACATGGCGTCAATTGATTTGAAGGACGCTTATTATTCAGTCCCTATTGCAAAGCCACACCAAAAGTACCTCAAATTTGAATGGCACAACATGTTATATAAGTTTACATGTTTCCCCAATGGTCTGGCTTTCTGTCCCAGAAAATTTACCAAGCTAATGAAACCAGTATTTGCCACCCTGCGACAGCTTGGTCACTTGTCTTCAGGTTATATAGATGACTCTTGGTTAATGGGGCCAGTCTGGGATGATTGTGCAAAAAATGTTATTGACACAGTCAAATTATTAGATACTTTAGGCTTTGTAGTACACCCTGAAAAGTCGGTGTTCATCCCAACTCAAAAGCTGGTATTTCTAGGATTCATTTTGGACTCAGTTTCCATGATGGTTTACCTTACCCCTGAGAAGGCTCTAAAGCTAAAACAGGCAGCTACGGACCTGTTTAATTGCAAAAACCCTACTATTAGAGAAGTAGCCAAGGTCCTGGGGCTTATTGTGTCAAGTTTTCCTGGTGTTGCCTATGGGCCCCTCCACTACCGCTATTTAGAACGAGATAAAACCACAGCTCTTAAAACTAGCAAATGGAACTTTGATGCCAAAATGTGTCTATCCAGCCAAGCTAAGGAAGAGCTTATGTGGTGGATTGACTCAATCGAGTCTGCATCCAACCCAATAACTCGCGGAGACGTAGATATCACCATTACTTCTGATGCCTCAAAACAGGGTTGGGGTGCAGCAACCAGTGATTCTTCAACCGGGGGACTCTGGACGGCTGAGGAGGCTACAGAGCACATAAATTTTCTTGAAATGTTGGCTGTGTTGTTTGCCTTAAAATCATTTCGTACCTTGACTCATGGCAAACATGTCAAGGTCATGGTTGATAATACAACTACGGAATCTACCATCAACCAGATGGGTACAAGTCACTCCCCTAAACTAAATAAGCTGACAAGGGATATATGGGATTGGTGTATTGAGCAACATATATGGCTCACTATGGCTCGTATACCAGGGTGTGATAATGTTGAGGCAGACAAAGAGTCGCGTACATTTAGGAGGTGTACGGAGTGGTGTTTAAAGAAAACCCTTTTCACAAATGCTTGTGCCAAGCTCAGTGTTACCCCAGACATTGACCTATTTGCCTCCAGGATCAATTACCAGATCACACCTTATGTCTCCTATCGAGCAGACCCAGCAGCTTTAGCTATCGATGCTTTTCACATGTCATGGCAGCATCACTTATTTTATGCTTTTCCACCCTTTAGTCTGATAACAAGAGTTCTCCAGAAGATTCAAGAAGAGAAAGCAACAGGGCTCCTGCTGGTGCCAAAATGGCCAACCCAACCGTGGTGGCCCAAGTTAATGCAGATGTTAATCCAATCACCAATACAACTTCCAAGGAACAGAGACACTCTGTTTCTACCCAGCAACCCACAGGAACTCCACCCACTCCACAAGAAACTGTGTCTGATTCTATGTCACTTGTCCGGAGATACCTCGATGGCAAAGGCCTTTCGACAACAGCTACTAAAGTCATGGAACAATCCTGGAGGTCAGGCACTAGAAAGCAATATGCTACTTACCTTCAGAAATGGAAGTGCTACTGTAGTTCAAGGGGTGTTGATCCCATTTGTCCCACTGTAGAGGATGGAATCAATTTTCTTGCTGAACTATATGATTCTGGCATAGGATACAGTGCTATCAACACTGCAAGGAGTGCTGTCTCATCTATTGTTACATTGCCTAACAATTCCTCCTTTGGTGCCCACCCTATGGTGTGTCGTTTCCTCAAAGGGGTGTTTCAGTTAAAGCCTTCTTTACCAAAATACAAGAACATTTGGGATGTCAATACTGTCCTGACGTACTTGTCAAGCCTTCACCCACCTCAGGATTTAACTTTGAAGGATCTCACCTACAAAACTACGATGCTTTTAGCATTGTTGTCCGGGCAGAGAGGCCAGACACTGCATTTGCTATCTGTCAGTTGTATGGTATTGCAGCATGATAGCTGTGTGTTCACCATTCACAAACTTTTGAAGACCTCTCGACCAGGAAAGCATGTGTCAGCATTAACATTCACAGCTTACTCACCAGACAGTCGTTTGTGTCCTATTGTTTGCCTATCTGAATATGTCAAAAGAACAAATGAGCTTAGGAAAGGGAGTGACCAGCTGCTACTGAGCTTCCAAAAGCCTTACCAGCCAGTTTCAACTGACACGATTTCTCGTTGGCTAAAAACGGTTCTTGCAAAGTCCGGAATAGATACCTCGGTCTTTAAAGGACATAGCACCAGGGCAGCTTCTACATCTGCAGCTGCAGTGTGCAAGGTTCCTCTATCTACTATCATGGACAATGCTGGCTGGTCAAATGCCACAACCTTTGGCAAATTCTACAAGAAACCCATTGTCCCAGCAAGTAAAGCTTATGGACAGCTCCTGCTGGAAAACTTCCACACTTAGGATTGTAACAGTTTTTTCCTTTGTAAAACAGTACTTATTATCACATGTTGTGTTGGGTTACTGCCTCCCATAGGCAGATTTCCTCAGATAGGCAGCAGTTTACTGTTTTCTGCCTTTTCTTTGTGTGCACTCTGCACAATAGACTAACAAACCATTTACTGTAGCTGTTTGCACCAATATTTTTTGGCAATTAAAGCTGTTTCTGCTTATTTTTTCCGCTCATGATTGCACGCTTTAAAGTCTCACGTGACTCACTAGTGAGTAGGACTGGTGTCGAAATAGAATTTATAAGTTAAACGAGACTTACCTGTAAGGTGAAGTTTGACTGTAATTCTATGAGATACCAGTCACGAACTAGGGAGTCACGTGCCCTACCCTTTCACTGGGTTCGTGTGGAATACTCTTCTACTCATTTCCCCACCCATTATTGTTTGCAATCACTCGCTTTCTTTTAAGACTGATCGCTCGGGCTACTCGCACATATCTCACGTGACTCCCTAGTTCGTGACTGGTATCTCATAGAATTACAGTCAAACTTCACCTTACAGGTAAGTCTCGTTTAACTTATAAATTATATTTTATTAGTTTTAGTTGTAAGGCGCATTTGATCATATTCAGATGTTAATTTGCGCCTAATAAGTAATAATAAACTATGGGGAGGTCCGAGTGACGCTCCCTTCCCTTATGTCTCTTGACTTCCATTTCTCATGATAAAAGAGAGTGGTGCCCCGCACGCGCACCCCGTCACTTTCGACGATTCACAGTACCCGCATGCGCACTTTCGACTTTTTTACAAACGGGAACGTCCAGGGTCCCACACCAGGAAAAGGAAGGAAGAAAACAAAGAACATGGAAGGGAAAGAGACCTGGTGGTCGCCGAGAAGGGGTGCGTCACGACAGTGCAGGCCACGACGCTGACCGTCTCCGACAGACCCGACCCTCGGTGCCGACCCAGGTCCCCTCCCAACGACTTTTTACAAAATGTCCATGGCGTCGTCGTCGTCCTCGGACAGCAGCCCACGGAGGAGATGCACATTGTCGAGGTCTGCCTCGTCCAGGGTGTCCTCGGGGAAACGGTAACCGTACGGGTACGTCTTGGCTTTGGTGACCGAGTCCAGGACGCGCTGACGACGCGATAGTCTTTGTGCGCAGGCCGCGTGTCCAGGGTATAGGTCTTAGGGTCCCGCACGACCTTGCGCGCTTCGTAGATGCGCTTCTTGCGGGTCGCGGCCTCGGAACATCGTAGCCCCCAGTCTCTTAGTGAATTCGCGCAACACGTCATAGTTCAGTTGGAAAAACCCTTCCGCACTGAGTTTTTGCCCCTTGACTTTGGGGTAGTTTGGACAATGTGGAATCTTTTTTCAAAGATGCATAGGATCCTTCTCAAAATAAAGCAGTACCTTTGCAAGATTCTTTTATTTGGCTTTTCGATTTTCTCGCAGTCTCTTTGACCTCTTTGACGAAATCGAGAAAGTCGAGAGAAAGGCTGCTCGGTTTTTTGCGTTCACTTTTTTTGGGGTTGCGCTATACATCCGCGGTTGTGAGTTTGGTAATTGTATTTTCCGCGGTTGGTTCTTTGACAATGGCGCTCGCGCTGGTAACCAGTAAATATGTGGCAAAGGGTATATACTACATGATCAGTGAGTTCACCACACTCTACTTTGAGGCAATCAAGCAATCAATCTATTTTCAAGGCTAGAGCGAGCAACCAGGGGGTGCCCTCCCCCTTTTTTTTCCTGTATTTATTATTATTATTATTATTATTATTATTATTATTATTATTATTATTGTTATTTTTTAGTTTCTGTAACCGACCGAGTTTCAAGTTGTATTGTGCACCAGGCGGTTTTATTGTACTTTAGTTAAGTTTCAGAGCTTCTAGAATGCTGTAAGGAGCATCACGACTAACGTGAATGTTTCGTTGGGATGGAGGGTGGGGTTGGGTTACGTTTGGGGGGTGTCCGCTGTCCCCCGCAATTTCCTCGGCCCCCCTCTTTGTGTATTTTCTGGATCCGCACTGCCAATACTGGACAGATCAAGAGCAAATCAATCTCTTTGCTTTCCAGTGTACTCTACTTTCACTTGATTTTCCATATCTGAAAGAAACATTGGGCCGAGGCTCTGTTGAGGCAGAGGTGAATCAAACTGTGGCAATTTTAATTGGCGCTCTTTACCGCTGAATGAGTGTTGGAAACGGAGCAAGTAACTTTTAACGTCAAAACTTTGTGACCAAACCTCCCTCGTGTGATACGAAACTGAAAATCGTGGTGTAAGAATTTCTGTTTCCCGGCTTCGGTGTGATTAGAGCAACTCTTTCACACACGTTGTAAAAGCGAACAACGCGAGCAATTAAAAGTTCGTGTCAAACTCAGTCCACTCGTTAGTGGTTGACTCGGGGTGGGCTAGGCCACTAATTACCCTCTTTTTAAGCCAGTCAAAACATAGTTAATAATAATGAATTATACCCCGGAGAAATGTAAATGGTACTGGTTTGTAAGAAGATCGGTGTGCCTGTGGCGTTTGTTAGTAGCTCAAGGTAATGTAAGGTGGAGTAACGTGTAAGTAATATAAGTAACGTGGCATATGTGCTGTAGTCAGTAATCAGTAAGGCTCCGTGCAAACGGATGCAACATTGTTGGCCAACAACTCCCAACTGCTGAGTGTTACATGTTGCGTCCGCTTGCACACCACTGTCAACACTATGTTGCGAGTTGTTGCGTCTGTTTGCTCGCAGTCTAAGTGGCACCGTAGTGTAAATCGCAGTAGCATCGTATTGTAAATTGGTGTTTGTTTTAAATTAAAAATGTAAATGATGTATCCATGCACGTTGGAATGCAGTATGATAAATACGAAGATAATATGAATTCCGTTAGCGAACTCACTGGAACTAGGATTGTTGGTTGGGTAGCGCACTTTAGGAAATATTTAGTGCACATCCATAG
>BLFK01000288.1:283962-286462 GCA_014634185.1 Astreopora myriophthalma
GCGAAGGGAGAGAAATCGAGCTCGTACCAAACTTCACGTTTGATGGCTCAGCAGGCACATTTTACATGGGCGTTGTTGTGATACAAATAGACGATGGCCTTCTGAAACTCAAGGCTTTAATCGACAAATCCCGTATTAACAGACACACAGGAAAACATGGCGGACGGGTGCAACACTTACTGTGTAGTCACTTAAAAGTCAATAGCAGAGATTGCAGGCGCAGAGGCACAGACAACCCAGGACTAAGAACGTAGAAATAACACACAAACAGCGGTGACAAACATCAGATATAAACCCATCCTATTTGAAATTATCTTTTACTTGACGTTTCGTATGCTTCTGCATACATCTTCAGTGATGACGGTTAATACAAAATTTTGTCACCTCTATTGTTACTTAACAGTTAATAGTTAATTAGTTAGTAATCCTGCATATTTAAACTCCAATTTTGTATTAACCGTCACTTCTGAAGATGTATGCAGAAGCATACGAATCGTCAAGTAAAAGATAATTTCAAATAGGATGCGTTTATACAGGGGTTTCAATAGAAGCCGGTTACCGGCGGTATACCTCCGCCTGCTTTGCCTCTCACCGCCGGCTAGTTTGTGTTGATTTTCTCTAGAAGTCCTATCATAAACTTGTCAAACTGCCGCCTACAATGGGCTATCATGGACGGCTATTTCAGAAGTTATTGAAACCCCTGTTATATCTGATGTTTGTCACCGCTGTTTGTGTGTTATTTCTGATCAAACTGAGATGGCCAAAGAAAAAGAGTATTTAGAACGTAGAATCTAACATGTCACACAACATGTGCACACAACTTAACACTGTTCTTATTTTAGTCTCTCTCACGAGGTATGAATGTAGCATACTACAGACGTGACAAGGTGGGGTCTTCTTTCCTCACTGAAGCTAATACGTAACTTCGGTAGTGTCCCTGAATACTTAGTTTTCCTGACTAAAACGTGAGGTGGAAGGGAAGGTTGAAAAAGGATTAGTAAATAACTGGAATATTTAATTCTTCGTTCGTGAGAGAGCCGAAATCCGAAAACCCTGCAATATGATTGATTCCGCTTACGGCCGGAATTTCGGGATCATGCCCGCGAACCACCCATCTCTTCTCTATATGTTTTGATATTGACGTTTATGTGTTTGAATCTTCAGTTTCCACATTTGAGTTTTTGTCGTTTTACTATTCTGTACTGACTCCTTGCGATTTGTTTAGCTGGAATTTCGACCCCTAATATACACCCTTATGATTTTTGACACTAGATCAATTTTCCACTGCTGGTACCTTTTTCATTGAACATCCCAGAACACAGCATATGATTAAGTCGCCACTCTACATAGTACATAGGCGCTAGAATATTACACTATTCCATTAAGTAAGCTAAGTATTTGTGCTTTATTTAAGTCACTGCATAATTTCGAAGTGGCGGTCCATCGTCCGGTAAACTTCTAGATATTGTGTTGCAGGAGGGTGATTTTGTTGATATTCTCATGTTATAATAATAATTTCGAGTTTTAAGCAATATTGTACGTGATACACATATAGCTAGCATTCCTGTATCAAGTTTGATCGTTGTTTGTTCGTTGTTGCTTTTTTAGTCCCTCTAATTATGTTACTGTCTTTTCTCATAAATATCTGCAAACATTTCTCCTATCACAATTTTGCGGGTCACCACTTTCTGTATTCTCTGTCGTCAATGTAATAAATTTTGTTCTTGTTTGTTGTTGTTGTAGAATGAAGCCGGGTGCCTTGTTTTCACGTCGAGAAAAATAAACTCTTTGTCAACGTCCTTGTTTTGTAAACACAATGCCCTTTAAGATACATCGATGTGTCGTACACAGAGCACAGAACCAACGAACGCATCGCAAGATCCGGAAATAATGGAAAGCACGGCTAATCATGAGAAATTGCTGTCAATAGCCAAGCAGAGAAAATTCAGGCGGTTGGGGCACGCCACTCGTCAAAAAGACAGTGTATCATGATGCCCTCTGTCTTGAGAAGGGCCAGAGGGTTAGCGGCTAGTAAGACCAGAAGTCGCACTAGCTTTTTCCCAAATATGTACCTCCCTGTGGATGAATAACGTGTAATATCAAAGGATCAACGAGTCAGTTCCGAATCTACCATGATACACTGAGCTGCATGTTGCATTGAAGTCCATTGAACTGAGTGGGTGTTTTGAGTAGTCAATGTAGGACATCAGTGGCTTGGGAAAGATAGCTAGAAACCAGTCTGCGTGGCGTGACATCCAAGAATTGTACAATGATTTCTTTTGAGGCTCAAATAAAATCATTGTTACGCTCAAAACAAAGAGCGGGAATAAGGAAGGTGCTCTTGCTATGAAAAATCAAAACAAAACAAAAAACAAAACTCCAGCCTAGGTGATTTCTCAATATGGTCTTAATGTTATTTCAAAAGACTTGTAACCTCGTTGTCTTATGGGTCCTTATGAAGCCTCCATATAATTGCTCAGCAAAGGTGGTACATTATGAT
>BLFK01000288.1:301902-311902 GCA_014634185.1 Astreopora myriophthalma
TTCACGAGCACGGCGAATACAACCTCCAATGCCAATGTGACTACTGTGGAGCTGATTTAACATGTCCTTTCGAAGTGAAAGAGGTACCACAAGCTGTTCACCACGGAAAACCAGACCCTGCGACTCTATCAACTCGCTTCGCTCATCATAATACGGTTGGACAGTAGGGGGGCATTTTTTCTTGTCGGGCCACCCTTGCTTGATTACGCGGATAAGTTCCTGGATATCAGCATCTGCAGCAATTTGTTCACGGAAAACATCTCGTTTCGGGGGTTCAACTGGAATATGCTCTTCATGATCAACTGTCTCAAGTGCACGAATCTCACAGAACTCCGTCTGCGCTCCATCAGTGGTCTTCAGATATGCCCGACTCAGTGCATCTGCAATATGCATGAGTGGACCTTTCTTGTATTGTACTTCAAGGTTGTACTTTTGTAGGGCCAGACGCATTCGCTGCAGGCGTTTGGGTGACTTGTGAATTTCTTTTTTGAATACTGACTTCAGTGGTTCGTGGTCAGTTTCAATAGTGACCATGTCTCGTCCGTAGAGGTATTGGTCGAACTTGCCACACGACCAAGTGATGGCGAGCATCTCTTTCTCGATTTGTGCGTAACGACATTCAGTGTCTGTAAGGGCTCGGGAAGCATAACAAATAGGCTGACCGTTTTGCAGCAATACAGCTCCTAAGCCGGATTGGCTTGCATCACATTGGGCAGTAATTGGTGCCTCCGTCAGGAACTTCTTGATTGTGTTCACTGCGAGGGAGTGTTGTGGCAACCACTGGAACTCCACATTCTTGTCTTCTAGGCGTCTGAGTGGCTCTGTCATCTCCGATAGGTGAGGCAAAAACTTAGCAAGATAGGTCACCATCCCCAGGAATCGCCTCAACGCAGTGACGTCCTCAGGTTCAGGCATCTGCAATATGGCCTGAATCTTCTCAGGGTCAGGTTTTAGGCCCTGAGAAGTGAGTAAGTGGCCCATGAATTTCACACTTGACTGGTGCCGTTTCACCTTGTCACGATTCAATTTCAGGTTCCAAAGGCGGCATTTCTCGAGAAAAGCGCGCTCATGTCTTTCGAGACTGCTGTTTACTTCTTGGTCACTACTGCCAAATCCGGCAATCAGAAAGTCGCCTGCTATCACTTCCACTCCTTCCAAATCCTCCACAAACTCGTGCATAGTGCGTTGCCACACTTCAGGTGCTGAACAGATGCCAAACGGCATCCTGTTCCATCGATACCGCCCAAATGGTGTATTGAACGTGGTTTTGTAACTGGACTCAGTGTCAAGACGTTTCTGCCAGAAACCATCTTTGGCATCTACAACGGTGAACTTTGCTTGTGAAAGTCGGGTCGCGACTTCCTCCACTGTGGGCATTTGGTAATGCTCTCGACGGATGGCTTTGTTTAAATCGCGAGGATCAAGGCATATGCGCAACTTGTTGGGTTTGACAACGACCAACATACTGGACACCCACTCGGTTGGTTCAGTTACCGGGGTGATGACGTCACTGGCTACCATCTCGTCCAGTTTCTTTTTGATCTGGTTACGTAAAGCCACTGGTACACGACGAGGTGGATGTACCACGGGTGCCACTGCATCATTGGTGACTATGTGATACTCGCCTGGGAGGTCTCCCAAGCCTTCAAAAACATCCTTGTATTCATCAAAAAGATCAGTAATCCCTGTAGTTACGCCCACACTAGGAGTCGGCTCGAGACCGTTGTAATTTGATGCCATTGAGCTATCACAGTCATTAACCGTGACAAGTCCCAGTTCAATACAGGTGATGTATGATAACAGTGGCGCAAGGTCATCTTCGGTAATGTTGAACAGCAACACATTTCTTTTCCCATGGCGCCATACGGGGAGTTCTGTCGACCCCATTATCTTGTACCGTTCATTTGTATAAGTTTTTATAAACTTGTGTGAGCAGCGATTGACTTGTTTCAAATCCACGTCCCCAGTGACTCGTCGGTACTCCTTCAGTGAAAGGAGGTTGCATTCTGCACCTGTGTCTAGTTGAAATGTCACCTGACTTTCACTGCTTGGCTTGCCAACTTCCATGGTAATCATTGCACGCGAGCCGCTCCCAACTTACAGTATTTACGTGTGGGGTGGTTGATCGGCACTTTGACCGGAAGTGGTTCTTTTCTCCGCATTTGCGGCAGGTTTGCCCATAGGCAGGGCATTGGCGATTTGCATGATGATACCCACAGAATCAGCATTCCACCCGCTTTCTTGAGTTTAGTCCTTGATCGTTCCTGTGTTCGGTTTTAACCGCGGCCACGGTCTCCTCTGTTCCACTGGCAATCATCTGTTGACTGATCTGTTGACTGTTGACTGGTCTGCTCTGCAGCCTTGCATATATCGACTGCTTTAGTCAAAGTGAGGTCGTTTACTCGTAAAAGGCATTCTCGTACTTTCTCATCTCGCGCTCCTAGGACCAAACGGTCGCGTAGAATCTCCTCCGGTGTGATTTCGTCATGAGCACAGTTCTTAGCAATCACACGCAACTCGGTCACGTATGCACTTATGCTTTCACCTGTCTCTTGTTTACGATTATTGAAACGATAGCGTTCGTAAATTACCTGGGTGCGAGGTTCACAATATTCATCAAATTTAGTTAACACATCCTTCTGGCCTTCGCTCCAAACAAACGTATCAAACGCTTTTACAGCATCTTCTCCTATGACCGATAGCAATGTTGACACCCGAACAAGGTCATCTTGCTTGTAAATTCCCGCCGCAATTTCGTATCGTTGCCAAATTTTCTTCCACTGTTTCCAGTTACTAGCCAGATTGTCATCCACTACTAGCGGTTTTGGCGGCGGCAAATTTGCCGGTGGCAGCATGAACGGAGCAGCCGCCACGGGTGGCGTTGCTTGAGCCTCAGACATCGCACAAACACAGGATAGCGGTCACAAGAAATATCTTCCACTCTTCAGTCGACTGTTTCCCCCCTGCTTGGTGTTGGACACTTCTGAATTCTCTGATCGTCCTGTATCGAAGCTAGAGGACCACTTCTGACACCATGTTGCGTTCGTATGAGAATATAATCACAACGCTAAGAGCAACAACTACAACAGAACTGAAGGCCCGTTCGGGTCCGGCGGTCGAAACAGGAAAAGCGCGCGAAAACATGTGTCCCAAGGCACAACGGTTATTGGACCCGCCGATCGCCCGACAATGGTCACGCGTGTCACGCCACAGAATGAACTGGGATCAAAGGTCTGCTTACCCTTTTGCATGCATGAAGACAGTGTTTTGTTGATTTAATATTGAATGAACTGCGTCAGTGTGAGCGTTAAGTTACGCGAAAACACTGATGCGACATCGAAACGGCCAGGCAACAGTCACGAATCGGCTTCGTTGGCCAACCAGGCCGCGGTTGTTCGAAGGGTGGATAGCGCTATCGACTGGATAAACTAGTCATTATCCACTGGACAACCCAATTGGTTTTTCTAGTGCTTATCCGCTGAATAGTGATTTATCCGGTGGATAGCACCATCCAAATCTTCGAACAACTGGGACCAGATGTATAGAGCGGTGTTTATTTGAGTGTTGTGAAACCAAAGCCACAATAATCACACTCTGAAATGAAATACAACCTTTACCCAACCACAACCACAAATTCAATTCATTCTCGAACTGGTTTAACTAGCCAATCAGAATGTAAAGGGACTAATGGCAGCCAGCGTCAGGCGCGGGAAAACGAGATTATCTAGGTTCTGTTCTATTGGAATCAACCGTTTTCGGTTGGTTGGGGGTTTTTTCGTGTTCTATTGGGAGAAACCGTTTTTGGTTGGTTTGGTTGATCAACTTTTTCAACCAGCTCCGAACTTGGTTGAAATGGTTGAAAACGATGGGTAGCGTCCGCTGATCCGTTAGCAGGCCGAGGTTTTGCATTTGGTGTCATTTTCCCGCGAAAAATTTGGCAGCCGGCCTCGAGGAGGTCTGAGAATGACTATACCCAGTCTCAAGCGCGGTTCATCCAAAAAAGGTGTTCTACTGGGAACTCAACCAAAACTGGTTTTGAGTGCACTTGACTTTCATGCGGGAGGTCTTGGTTCGAATCCCGACCGGACCAAGACTCAGGGCCTTGAAATAACTGAGGAGAAAATGCTGCCTTTGTAATTACATCTGCGTATGGTTTGACTTTCTAGTCTTCTCGGAAAAGGACGACAAGCCGGAGGTCCCGTCTCACAGCCCTTGTTCATTAACTCTGTGGGACCTTAATTGGTGGTGAAACTCCAATAAAAACTCTATAAAAAAAACGGTTGACCCCAATGGAACGCGATTTCAAGTTGCAATATGTTTTAGTTTTGCATCCGAATGGTTCAAAAGTTCGCGCAAGTTTTTTGATCACACCATAGATCAAACGAAGACCAACGCAATTGAGTAATTACTTTCGAGACTCAATTAAACTGTAAGCAGACAAGCAAGACTTACTCGACACTATGGGGTGACTATGGGGAGAGTAATTTATTGAGCCTGTTGAAACCTTTTTGTTTGAATAATGTGTGGCGACAACAATTGAGCGGTAGTGATGCGGGTTTTTTTTTAAGGATGAAGATGAGAGCGATATAATATGTTTTCAAGCTCAAATGTTGTACGTGGAATCTCAATTGGTGGGTGCTGATTAGGCTCATGACGAGGTGGATTCAAACGACAATTCAAACGATCCACCGTCAAACGAAGATCTATATCTTTAAAATACGGCCTCTCTGTCCACGTCAAATTACTCTCAAAATAATGATCATAAAAATCTTTATGATCATTATTTTGAGAGTAATTTGACGTGGACAGAGAGGCCGTATTTTAAAGATATAGATCTTCGTTTGACGGTGGATCGTTTGAATTGTCAGCATCCTTTTTACGATTTTATCGATCGTAACCAGAGGAACGAGGATGTGCGGCTAGATCGTTTTGGGGAGGATCGCTTGGCTTATTTACATGCCAGAACGGTCTTGTATCGTTAAGCGGGTTCGTGTTTAGAATTAAAGTGGGTTACATGTTTTTTGGGGATCGTATCGTTTGGTTTCGATTTAATTTGGCTTTTCCGTCTTGTGAATATCCTCGTGAGTGTTCTTTCGGTATTTGCCCCTTTAATAAGGAAAAGTGGCTTTTTTGGTGCATCAAATGTTGTCGCTATGTTGTGCATTATTTTGGTTTGGATCCCATGCGTTTATCTTGGGTCGAGTGCGCTCAGTGCGATCAATTGTTGCATTTTTTGAGGTGTTACGAATTTGGAGCTTGCGATGATAGTTGTTATACGAAATTGGTTTTGAAAAAATTCGATTTCAAGTTGTTGTGTAAAAGAGAAATGTTGGGTTTTCGTTCGAATCGTTTTAAGCGGGAAGATGCTTGGTCGAATTTATATTATGTTGACGTGCTTGATGAACATTTTTCGTCGACTTGGCAACCATCGGGACGCGAAACGTTTTGAGTAGATGGCTATGGGAGCTCAAATTCGAGCGGCTGTCATGGCTGAGGGTGAATCGCGTTCACGTCAGACTAAAAATGTGCCCGATTGGGCGGTACAATTTGAAGGTTGGATTCGTGAAGAATTGTCTAAAGGGGTCACGAGTGAAATGTTTAAGATGCGCGATTGGTTTGATTTTCGCATATGCCACATTTATACTCGTATCGAATCGGCCTCAGCTTGGGGAAAGTTGGATTGGCGCATCGTGAGATTGGAAAATTTTCATCAAAAACGTTCTTTGTCGTTTTTAAATTGTGATCTGTTTGACGTAGTGTTGGTTAGGGCTGACGTCAAATCGGCACTGTCTCGATTGAAATTTGTGGATTTTAAGAAAGGTTTTTTAGTGCACGATGCTTTAGGCCATCATCTATATTTGCGTCTCTTTCGAGAAGATGATGATTTTGGTAGGCTTTTTAAGGTATCCAAGTCGAATTTTGAAGGGAAAAAAGGGTTTTTTTCCTAAAAATTTCTGTTGCTCGGGATGTTTGGACGAAGAGATGTTGATTTTGGGACGTTGTGGCGGTCAGACTCACGGTCACGAATTTTGTGGGTTGTTGTGGCGACAGGGGAACCGACGGCGGTGAATGTGCTTGCGTTATCCGATTCATCAGAAGAAAAAGAATCGGTGCCATCTAAAGTTGAGCAGTGATGGCGGCTAAGAACGATTATGGTGAAAATTAACACGGTCAAGATGAGATGGAGGTGTTTGTCAAGAGAACCAAGTCGATCTAAACGGTGCAGTTTCCAGCCGGTTATAGTTGGAACGAGCAATACGTGCAGGAGCGTTTGTCGTTCATTCGAGAGAAAATCGCTCGAGTCGAGCTCTTGGCTATTTGTCGATGCATTTTACGCCAATACTCGACACGTTTTTGCCAGAATCGTAGAGGATTTGTATCAGACGGATGTCAGCGACGGTAACCCTCGCGTGAAATTGGCTCGTAATTTTGCTTTGTCGAGACGCCTGGATTTGTTCGAGATGAAGATTATACTTTGAGGCTTATTTTGGCAGAGGCTGGCATGACTTCAAATTGGAGATGCAGCAGAAAGGGACGCGGCGGCGATGCCTCCCGGATGTAGCCACGAACTTGATTCGTCGGAAAAATTAAGCAATTTGACGGAAATGGTTCAAGTTTTAGAAGTGCGTTTGGAGTTTCGTGCCAATTTGCAGACGTTTTTTGAAAAATTGTCCAAGCTTTGGAATTGGTGCACCATTTGGGAGAGATGGCTTTGGCTTTGCAAGAAAAAGTCGACATTTCACCGCTAAACACGAAGTTCGTGAGAAACGAAATGAGGGTAAAATGTAAATTTTTTATAGAATTAGTTCTCTAGCCGATGATTCGGAGTCAAAGACCATGCTGCGTTGGACCCTTTCTGTGACCTTTTGGGTGTTTTTTCGATTTATTTTTCTCGACCACCCAAAGCTTCGTTCTGTTGTTGCTTGTAAAAATCAAAATCAGCCTTGAACCTGATCAATATCTCGTTCAATTTACGATTTTCTTTTTCCAATTTGGACAATTTTTCAAGATAAACGCGTGGGATCCAAACCAAAATAATGCACAACACAGCGACAACATTTGATGCACCAAAGAAGCCAAGGCGCAAATACCGGAAGAACACTCACGAGGATATTCGCAAGACGGAAAAGCTAAATTAAATCGAAACCAAACGATACGATCCCCAAAAAACATGTAACCCACTTCTCCCCATTCTAATTTTAAACACGAACTTGACTATACAAGACCGTTCCGGCATGTAAATAAGCCAAGCGATCCTCCCCAAAACGATCTAGCCGCACATCCTCGTTCCTCTGGTTACGATCGATAAAATCGTAAATAGGAGGCCGACAATTCAAACGATCCACCGTCAAACGAAGATCTATATCTTTAAAATACGGCCTCTCTGTCCACGTCAAATTACTCTCAAAATAATGATTATAAAAATCTTCGCACTTCGCCGTCCACCTCGTCATTAGCCTAATCAGCACTCCACGTACAACGTTTGAGCTTGAAAACATATTTTATCGCTCTCATCACTACCGCCACACATTTTTCAAACAAAAAGGTTTCAACAGGCTCAATAAATTACTCTCCCCATAGTTACATATTCGCACATCCACGACACGCAACGGCGATAATCCACACTACTCAAACACGAAGCATCCATGTTAAAAAAATAAACCGCATAACGCCAACAGACTATACAATACTTATGCGCTCGATATGTGTTTTTACAATGACAAAAAAAAGGATACTTATACACGGGAAAAGCATCTTTAAATTTATAAATTACCGACACGTTATTTTTCATAAGACACTACTCCACTAGACAAAAGAGGAACGTTTCTCCAAAATAGGTTCTTCACCCTCCAAAAAATCACACACATCCACAATGTCGTAAAAAAACATCCGATACTCAATTCTGACGTCGAAGCAAAATGTAATCAGGTAAAAAGAGTTTAAACTCATCCTCCTCCTCATCAACACCCACAATTTGATTCGCAAAAAATTCTCCCGAATCATCATCATAATTTATATACCACCATTCTGCACACACAAAATAATGCAACTTTTTTGATAAAACATCCCCAAATCTTGACCTCGACGTCGTTGACGTTGTCGCCATATTTCGCTCCACAATTTTCTCACCGATTCACATCTTTATAAAAATCGCCCCCGAACACAAACACAACCCTCCCGAGCCGCCACCAACCCAAACGAAACCAACTCAAAACATCCAAAACCACAAAACACACTACACATAATTTATGCACTCATTACTATGTGAGTCACGTGCTCACGTGCCGTGTCACGTGCCTCTCGAGATTCTATAAAGCTGGAGCTCTCGCGCTCTTCGAGTCATTCTCTGCTCACTCGTGACCCTGGTGAGCCACAGCATGTCCGAGCCCGGTTCGAGTGGACTCTCTCCCCGAGAGCAATGGGCTCTCTTGCAGCAGCACTGCGAGACTTTTGCGCGCGATCATGCTCCCACCTTCTTCCAAGACGACGACGAGGAAGGCAATGCTCTGTGCAATGCGGCCCTGGACAAATGGGAAGGGCAGCGAGGTCAAAGCACACCCGTGGAACAGGTAGGAGGAGGAGGAGGAGGAGGTGGCGCGTTCCTGTTCGAGTTGGACCCCGTGATCGAACGTCGGTCCGTCACCATGGGCGTCCGCGAACGTGTGTTTCGGGCCCGGTTGCAGCAAGCCCACGCCTTGCGTCGCGGCCAGAACCTGTTCCATGCCTTGTCCCAAGCCATGCGGAGCACCGTGGAAGATCTCCTCGAGCCCTTCGATTTGGAATTCGTGCACGTGCGATATGGACCGCAATGCCAAGGCAAATCCAATCGCGATCGACCGGGCCACGAGGCCGCCGTAAAGTTTCGAATCGGCAAGAAGTGCATCGTCCAGATGCCGCGGGACAACGACGGCCTGTGTTGCATGCGAGCCATCGTGGCCGCGGGAGGGCTCCACCTGGCCGGCAGCAACAACACGGAGAGGAGCAAGTGGACCAAGAAAGACCGTTGTCAATGGCAACGGGACGAGGCAGCCCTCCAGCTCTTGCAGCGGCCTTCACGAACTCACCCGTCTGGCGTTGGCGCCCAGTCTCTTCGATTATCGCCTCGTGGTCGTGGATGCCAACCGTCAATACACGTGCTTCGCCTTGGGGGAGGAGAGACCCTCTTGGCCCTGCTGCTCGAAGACGAATATTACGACACCTTGACCACGTTGCCGGGGTTCTTCGATCGCAGTTATTTCTGTGGACGGTGCCTCAAACCTTACAACAATGACAAGCACCATCGATGCTTGGAGGGACGAGGCATTCACTGCCCCGGGTGCCAGCAGGACACGTGCGAGGACTTCCACGAAGCCTACAAGACTCGACGCTAGGCCCACCTGTCGCCCACCTGTGTCCATGGAGTGGTTGGTTTGGGAAGAACACCTGATGGAGGAGCAACGGCAGCAGCACGAGGAACGGTTCTTGAACAAGGGGACGAATGATGACCATCCTCTTCACTGCGTCGACCGGATCCGACATGCTCGCAACCATGGTGAGTACCGGATTCCGGGCACGAACTGGACGGTGGACGGGTACGACCCTGACACGAACACCATCCTCGAGTTTTTGGGGTGCTACTGGCACGGGTGTCCCAAGTGATACCCGCAGCGGACCAAGACCTTCCGCTGCTTGGACGATCGCTCCATGGAGGACGTGTAAAGCCTCACCATGGAGCGGTTAGAGGACCTACGCCGTCTGGGGTACAAAGTCAAGACCATCTGGGACCGGAGTGGCAGGCTTGCAAAGCGGCCGACCCTGACATTCAGGCGTACGTGGACGATGCCGCCCTGCTGCCGCCCCTCCAGCCCCGGGATGATTTCTTTGGTGGACGCACCAATGCAGCCTGGCTGTATTATCTCATCGACGCTCAACACGGGGAGGAGATCCGGTCCGTGGATTATACCAGCCTGTACCCATGGGTGAACAAGTACAGTCAATACCCCATCGGACATCCCACCTA
>BLFK01000288.1:329358-334358 GCA_014634185.1 Astreopora myriophthalma
GGACAACTTTCGATTGAATGAAATCTCAAGCTCCGTGAGCAGTTGGACGGCGAGATTGACCACTATCGAGCCTTCGCGAAAAAGTACACAAAGGCTCAGAGCGTTGTTCACTTCGCCAGCGTCGGCAGTGGATCCTGCCACAACGTGAGCGGGTGATATAACCCACGTCTTCGTTGTTTTCATCAAAGCCTCACACGTAATGCACAAGTCCGGCCGATGTCGGTCAAGGTCGCGATAAATCTTTTTCCCGCAGTGAAAGCACTCGGCATCTTCCGACTGGGGGTAAACGAAGATTTTCAATTGCTTCAGCATTTCGCGGCATGGCCAGCAGAAATAATAAAAACCTGCCATTATACTCAACTTTTTTGACCTTCAAGTCTTCAAGTCTTCCTCGGACTCTGATGATACTTCAGAGTCTGTCGTCTTTCCTCGTGAATTTGAACATCTTGGCCTCCTCCTCGGCCTCTTTAAAGTCCTTTTCAAACAGCCTACAGGATGACTCCAAGAATTCTCTCCTGTCTGAACTGAAGCGGGGTCACATCCTTTTTGAAAACAGTCAGCGCCCTTTTCCCCATCGAGAGCCCAGCCTTCGTTGACACACGGTAGACCAAAATCACTCCCTGAGCAACTGACTGCTTTTCAACACTCACCCGCCGTTGTCAGCTGTCCGCTCCTTACCGCTTTTGGATGTCAAGGTTGGGTAAATGATTTCACCTCGTTCCCTACTTGGCCTGTTGCGGTCGAAAAAGGCCGTTCAGCTTGGGCCGTCGAATTTTAACTTGATCCGGAACAGAGGGTTTTCAATCTCCTGACCGTTCGTTGTCTTGGTCTGGAATGGCTTGCTGAGTTTTGGATTTGGGACTCCAAACACTTCTGTCACTTCAGGCTTTTTGAAACGGGACCTCAAGAATTCGTCGAAAATCTTCTCGTCTTGAGACAACGATCGAAAACAACACCATCCGACTCCCTCTCCTCGACCTTTCTGACAAGCTTTTTGTTTTCGAAGACAATGCTCAGTGGAGTCTTCTTCCCCTTCTTCACCAAGATGAGACTGAAGAAGGTCGCGTGTTTGTTGTTGTCTGAGACTTGAATTTCAGAACAGTTGGCTGCACCACCTTGTTTCTTGAAAAGTCAAGCAAGTGAGTCGCCTTGATGAGGCCCTGTTGTGTTGCCATCACAACTGGACCTGAGTCTTGTTTAATAAGCTGGGTGGCAATCGTAGTCTTCAGGATCGATTACAGGTTCTGGACCTGAGTGTGAGTCAGCTTCTGACTCTGGCTCGGAGTCGCCAATAAAGCGCTCCGATTTTGGCAATGTAAACAAATCTTCTGAATCTCACTCTGATGTATCAGGGTCGCTCAGCTGCTTATTTGGGAGCCTCCTTTTTGGTGGCGACTCGGGCTCTAATTCTAGTTCGATTGTTTTGCAAAATCTGGCAAAGATCGAGTTCGGTATTTTTTAATCCAACAGACCTCATAGTCCGTCAGAGGAGGCAGTATTGTACGCCTGCCCTTTTTCAAAAATTCAAGGTGCTCCTCCTCAGGTAAAATGATTTTGTTAAGATACCTCTGTTTCAGCTCCTCTTCGCCGTGCCTTTCAAGCATCATTGCAGTTGGAGGGCATCCATTCTTTCGATGTTTGAAAATCGTGTTTTTGCAAGAGTACTGTTTGCAGGCAACACACTGGTAAAATCGTCCGCATTGGTAATGGCCAAAAGTTTTTATAGCAGCCATTATATTCAAAGAGGCTTTCTTGCACTACCCTAGATCTCTTCAATTTGAGCAATCGACGGTGGTGGCGCAACGTGGGAAGAGGGAGGGGCAGTGATACACAGAGTATCAGAAAGCGACCGCCGGGTTTTCTGCTCACCATATAGTAAACAAACCTGAGCATTTTTAATTATTATAGCTTTCTTAATTTCGTGGATACGTTCTTCGTATTCACTCATAAGGCCAAAATATTTCTTTTATGTTTCGTTTACAGTTATAAACTTAGTTTACAATTTTCTGCACTTATTTGCATCCCAAAACATTGCCATGTTTTTGTACACTCTTGGAGGTGTATAGAGGCTTTTGTTGTGAAGTTGTTTGCATAAAGAACATGCCCACATTGGTGGTACATGCTGATAAAATTTCCTCCAGCTAAAATACTCTTTGTACGCAGTATCATTACGATCAAGGTATAACAGATAGTCCGCCAGTTCTTTGGGCGAAGCAAAGTCTTGCACATTTATGTATGAATTTGGAATTGCAAGCGCTTTATAATCAGCACCGCCCATAACTACGGGCAAAATGTTGTTGTCAATCGAGTTTTCCCAATATTTTTCCGTAATATATTCAGGGCAGTTACCATTCTCGAAAGCCAGATAAAACTTGTGTCTCCTGAGCAACGCGTTACAGATGGGTGAGCGACGTTTCACTGGGCAACCTTTCTCGTCACCGCAAAGTCCATATATGGAAACGTCGATGTAGTTTTGTAACTCCTCAACGTATTTTTTTCGCTCAGTTGCAAAACAATTACTCACTAGCCAAGCGACTTTTTTGTCTTTCGCAGTCAAGTCATAATCGTCAAAATCATTGCTAGGCCGCTTCCGCAAAGATAATATATATTTCCCGTAAGGCGTATAAATCTCAGATTCTCGACTATAAGACATTGTCCAGTTAAAAATGTTTGCATAACCATGGACATCCATAAACACGTTCAAAGGACTTTCCAGGACAAAATAAAACCAGATCTGTTTCGAAGTTCTTTGTGTCGGAATGACAGCAGGCATATCTCTTGCGTGAAATCCAACTGCGTCCGCCTGTAGTAACTTCGCTTTGTCATGAGTCACCGCACATGTGGACACTTCACAGTCCTTAAACGTCTCGCTCCCTTCCTCAAAAGTCGTACGTTTGGGTCCTAAAGTCGTATAGTCGATCCAATTTCCTCCAAAGTATGGCGTATACAGTAAAATTAACTTACTTGGAGGCTGATTTCCTGCACTTCGAGCTCCCACTGATATGTCTAAAAAATACGTCTTCTCAAACAAAAACACATTCCTGTGTAGACTAATATAGAAGACAAAGCTAATTCCTACGCAGAATATGACAATATGATTATTGCGGTAACACCGTAAGGGCACATTTCTCAATTTTTGCCAAGAAGAGTTCATTGACATAGTAGATCAATGAAAAAGCGATGACCAGTAGAGAAAGAAAAGATCAATTGAAGACAGCGTTCTAAGGTTTTTGAGGTGAACTGGATGAAAGCCTTGCAGCAGGTAGGGTTGTGATAGAACAAGAACCAGTAACAGGTGTCCAGTAACCGAATGGAAAATACAATTCAACCTGACCCCTACAAAATGACCCAGCAGAACAAGTTATTTTCGAGGTGTATATCCGGTCCGATTTATGCAAGTGAATATGCTAAAATGCTATAAAAATCGAATCGATTTGCAAATTGAGAAGCTTGGTAAATCACATTCTAAAATATTCTGGTTTATTCTCAAACCTCGGTTCTTGGCAGAAATTTGATTATTCCACTAAAATATTGCAGGAGAGCTGGGTTGGCGCAGTGGGAAGAGCACTCGTCTCCCAGTAATGTTACCGGGATTCGCTTCTCGACGTCACATCTGGGTTAAGTTTGTCGTTGGTTCTCTCCTACTGGCTCCGAGAGTTCTTCCTCTGGTTACTCCGGTTCAGTTTTCCCCCTTCTAAAAAATTTCCAGTTCAAGGCAATTCGATCTGGGTTCAATGGACGTCCCGAATACCCACCCCGTAAAGGTGCTACAACTAATTTCCATCTATACTGCCAAAAACACAGTTGCGCTGTTGCGACCGCTTAAATGTTGTCTGCACGTTACTTATGGCCTTTCTTTTCTTTTAGCTTTATTTATACACGGTATCAAACATACAAAAATATGCTCTTCCATCGAGCCGTGTGTAACTTAACTGCAATAGACTGGCACTTTGTGCGCTCTTATGGTTAATCTATCACCCGAACCAGCATGTCAGGAATATCAAGAACCGGCGCCAGAATTTCCGGCTCTCTGGAGTTTTGGTTTGCTCTATGATCAGATAAAAGAAACTTTGAGGTTGTCCAATGCATCCGAACTGAGTCGGACCGTCTAGGGTACGTATCGACCCGACTGAGCGGAAGTCCGAGGGCGAGAGACACAGTGGAGAAAAAGGCGGCTCACTTAGTTCATCGGACAAGGTTGGACTGACACCGGCGGATCCTTCTCTAAAATTCTCCACCCGATTCACCGGAAATCCGATGGGGAGAGACTTACACAAATAAACCCAGTAACATAGAAAGACGAAGCAGCTTTCGGACACGAAGCCGGTTCCACGTATTCACATGCCTATACAAAGGAAATCCATTTCGCTCACGATGTCATTGAATCATAGAAGCACAACAAGCGGTGACTAGGAAAGTTTAGAATACTTGTTAGAGTAACTTTTTTTTTTCTTTGGCGAAGTTATTAACATTGAGTTAGTCTTTTTCATGCTAACTGAGTTTATTATCAGGCAATGATTGACATGAGTCATCTCACAATTCATCACTGATTCAACATCATGATGTCATTAGACGGACCACATTTAAAGGGTTTATGCAACATTATTACATGATTTACTTTGGCCAACGCTTTTGAAACTGAAATCTAGAAAGAGGCCACAGAATACAAGATTACTTTCAGTGGAGGCTTTCAAGTTATGAGTTATCTCCATAATTGCTTGCTGTTGAAATCGCCAGAATATCGACCTTGCCCCAATGCAGTAAGTGTGCTTCTGAAGATGAATTTCTTCGCGACACGTACAAGGAACAAGTCAAAAATACCGCACCGTTTCTTTAAGATTCTTTTCCTTTGAGCGCCGTTTACAAATAAAGCGAAGCTCATTTGATTGAAAACAGCCTTTTTCGCGCAATATATTGCATTTGCCACACGAAATGTATTTGGTGCAAAGGCGCATATCTTTGGGGCAAAGGGGCAATGAGATAAACCTTCCTTAAGTCCC
>BLFK01000288.1:340356-357433 GCA_014634185.1 Astreopora myriophthalma
GTTTTTTGTTTTTTTTTTGTTTTGCTTTGTTTTGTTTTGTTTTGTTTTTGTTTTTTTAATGGTAAGGCATTTAATTATTTATTTGCGTGACGCTCAAATTGACAGATGTGGCCTTCAAGGCCTGGCACGAGGGTGGGAACGAGGTAAGCGACAGAGTCACGTCGTTAGTCACGCAATGCTAAAAACCGGAACTTGATGTTGGTCCCTCCCTTGTCCCTCCCGGTTCTCTTTTTGGGCCGTCGTTGGTAGGCAAATTTTACATGACGCAAATTGGAAAGTCAAGCAATCTTTGAAAGCTTGGTGGAACCAAAAAAAGCCATGAATCATTCTGTGGGCAAACGAGTGGTGAGTTTTGATGAATTCTCCGTGTGCTTGTGTGTTGCTGAACGCTCGAAAGGGTGTATATTCGCGTAACTTTAATTAATGGCGGTGAAGAAATCGCTCGGTCATGATCTCCAATGTTTTTTGGTCTTCAGGGGTCATAAGTGCCTGTACCTTTATTTAATCTGGTCTAGTATATATCTCCGCACAGCGCCCAACATTAATTATACATGCATTAGCCACTTTATTACACGTACATGCACACTTATTAACCTCAGGATCGAAAAAGAATGAGCGTGAGCGTGAATTGAGTTTTGCCAGGAATATGCATGTATAGTTAATGTCTGGAGTTGTACCAATACCAATACCATCCCATTCTTACCCTGTGACATAGACACACCTTTAGTTGTAAACTCTATTTTCTTCATGAACGAACAGTGACATAGACTTCTTTCGAAGTGCGTATAGCCTTCCTTCTGCCCTCAAGCATTAGTCCTTTTCTATTAGCATGGGCAATAGGTACAAAAGTGTGGGTGCTTACTTAACAGTGCAATTGTCCCACCTCCAGACAAGACTGAATCTAAATGTCTCTACAACCAAAGTAAAAATATCCATGTGATTGAAAGGGTGAAAACACTGCTCAACAAGTGATTGATGGCATACCACATCAATAATTGTACTGACAGTTTAATAGCACACTAAATGCACCTTGATAACCATGATCTAAGCCAAATATCAGACTGATGTAAAAATGCATAATTGCAAAAACCTGAGGAGGTATCATAGAACTCCCACAGTATATACAGCATAAAGTAATGGCAGATAGATACCAGAAAAAATTAGACTTTCATGAATGTGGCATGCAAAGGATCAACAAAGTCAGGGGCACCCAGCAAGAAACTTTGGTGAAATATCTGTTTGAGAGGGTCTACCCATTCTGAGACTTTTGTATTCTACATTGCCATTAAAGATGTATTGACTAAAGGATTCACAACCAGAGAAATCCAGGGAAAATAGATATTTTTGCAATTTATGGCTGTTAAAAGGTTCACCTAGCATTTTCAGGTAAGCAAATAGTTTGCTTAGAAGTTTTTCAAAGGTAAGATTCAGCTAGCAATTTCTGAAATGAAGGTTTTCAGCTATTAGTAAGAAATCCAAACAGATTCGTATTTATCATGGGTTAGGAAGCGGTCTCCATTTCTTTAAATTTCATAAGCTACAAGTGGTTTCTCACTGCTCTTAGTGACTGTAAAGCAAGGGAAACACATGAGCGTGCACAAAAATTACCTCTACTGAGTGATAGCTTGCAAACTAAAGGACCACTTTTTAAGTCAAAAACGTAATAAAAAATGCACTTGGAAGTCGATCTCAGTCATTGTTTAATGCAAAAATATGACGCCTGGAATCAGGAAAGTGATAAAATAAATAGATCTGAAACAAACTGGGAAAAACCCTCAGTCTTCACTCGTGCTTTGGTCATGGCATGTGCTTACCTGAGGCTTTTGTGATCACTTTCCGTATTTCAGGATCCAAAAATTGAGTCAAGTGTTTGAAATTAACCAAAATACATATTGATAACAGAAAAAGTGTGCAATCAGGTAACTTACCATTTCTTTGATGGACTTCTGCTTGGACAAACCATTATCATACGAGCCCTTTCATCACAGTGACACCTTTTGTTGTCCCATGAGAGATTGTGTCAGGCTTTTTTACCGGTTGGCGAATTAGAATATTAATAACAAACTTTTCTAGCTGATAAATACATCTCTTTCAACAGTCTTTAAACATTACAAGGAGCCTAGAAATATCCCTCAAAGTTTTTTTTGCTCAATTTGCTCGTTGGGTGCCCCTGCAAAGTACCCATAAAAAATCAACAAGCACCTCCCAGTGGAGTTTCTTTCTTGACTTGTTGACAAGAAGAGCACTACTCTTGCCAAATCCCTTAAAGTAGCCATATATTCTTGCACGCAGTAACCATGGGTCAATGTCTGGATGAGTAAAGCAGGGTGCTGGAGAATACTAAAACAGTATATACACATGCATGTATGGGCTTCATCTACATCTGCATATATTTTGTCAGTAGAAAACTACATGCAATGTACAGTTATCACATTAACATCAAAAATTAAAATTAAATTAAATTAAAAATTTCTTAAATAGTAATAACAGTAATAAATTAGGGTAAAAAAAATTATATCAAGTGTTTGCCTCTTGCTAATTCTCTTTTGAATTGTCATTTAAAAATGTAAAGAATTAGATGCTACAATATCAGGTAGAAACTGTTCCATTCTCTGGCTGTTCTAGGAAAATAACAGTGTTTGAAAACATCATCACTTGCCTTTATGTTTGATAAAATATTTAAAGTCACAAGTTCCATCAGTATGGCTTTCAGTTGCTGCCAGTGTTCTGCCACAGCTCTTGCTAGTTTCTCTAGGTAGGATTGTAATTTATCCATATCTGTTGACGTGGTTATTTGAATATAAAGAAGGCAGTCATCAGCAAATAATGTAGTAGTAGTTTCAATTTCATTTGTCAAGTTCTTCACATAAAGTAACGCAGGAAGGGTCCCAGGACTGTTCCTTGGGGCACCAGTTATCATCATCATCAGTAAAGTAGGATTTTAAGGCCTTTTTTTGTTTTTGCACACTTTTTTTAGCCTTTCGTGCCCTTGAGGCTTTTTGACATTTTGATGGACTGAACTTTGATCGGCATGTACGTGTAGCATGTGCCATTTCTCGTGAACGTTCAGCCAATCAGAGATAGGGTGGTGCAAGCCTGTTTTGCTTTTTTCTTTGGCTTTTGGGGTTTTTTCCTGTCAGAATAAAAAAGTTTTTAGTTCAAATTTTTTGCCTTTCCAGATTTTTTGCCTTTATTATTGCTATTGTTATCGTCATTGTCGTTTCCATCTCTGATAAAAAAATTTGCCTTAATATGACTGCCTGTAGTTATGAGTCATATGTGGTTATTCGAAATTTGACTTTGTGACTGCGTGATGCAGTTCTAGTCAATACCCACATTTCACCCTTGCTCACCACAGAGTCTGCAGAAGCTCAGTGGTTAAAGCATCCGACTAGATCACAGAGGATCGTGTATTCAAATCCCATCTAGAGTTCGGGTTTTTTCCGAGTTTCCATTTGATGCAATATTATCAATCATGTTGTAATTCTCAGTGGAGATAGATTGGCACCTTGTTATACCGCTCTACATATTTTCTCTTGGCAATCTCAGCGCAGCCCAAGATGAGATGATCTACAGTGAATTCGTAACTGTACTTATTACAGAGTCGGCAGTTTGGGTCTGTCCGGTCTTTAATGATGTGATGTCGGTAAGACCTAGAAGCAAGGCTTTGATCTTGTGCCGCTGTGATGAACCCTTCTGTTTCTGCTTTGACTCCGGTAGATTTCAGCCACTGCTTAGTTTTTTTTGCACCAGACTTCAGGGTTCGCACAGTCGTGAAAAGTCCTTGAATTTCAGGAGAAGTCCTTGAAAAGTCCTTAAACTCCTTTTATCCTTGAAAGGTCCTTCACCTTCGTTGTAAGTCCTTGAAAAGTCCTTGAATTTTCTCAACCTTTGAATGTGGTGGAGTCTTTGGTAGTGTGCTTTTTGAAACCTCGCGGACCTTGCAAACACTGCGAAGTAAGCTAAGTAGTTAGTCCCAGTGCACGCCAAAGCCAAATTGACAAGTGGTTGTGTATGCAACTTTTTATGATCTTACGCATGCCACGTTTTTTATCGTGGTCGAATTTGTGCTCTTCCACAGAAAATAATGCCAGGAAAGAGTTACTTTAACACTTATTGTGTTATGAACGCTCAATGGTCTAACCAAAATAACCACACATTTCCGATTAAATCAAAGGAACAATTAAGCCTTATAGTCTTTATCAAAACGATCACGTAGCCTGTTTCAGAGTTAGTAGCTTCCATGCCTTCAAGACTTAAGTTCAAGTGGTTCTCCTTCAGAGGCAAGCGAAGGACTGATATGTGAGTGTTGACTTTGTTCCTTGTAATTGTTAGTTTTAGTCGTTTAGTTTTCCAGTTGTTAGCTCCACCTTAATAGTCGTTGCGGAGAAAGAATTATTGTATTACTAGAAATTTGTCTGCAAGGATAGTATCGCTAGCTTTCATAGTTTTCATATCAGTCAAGTATGTCATCGCCACGTGGAACTAAATGCTCGCGACAGGTTGTTCTAGAGTAGCTTATACCTATTATATCTTAATCAAATTTACGGCTTGAACAAGATTACTGGTGTCAAGGGAATAAAATCAAGTTATAATTCTACATCAGAGTCCTCTATTTCGGCAAGCCCGTAAAATAGTCCTAACTATCGTGCTTTAACCGGCCTTAGTCACGACACCTCTTGGTCATCCTTTAGAGTCGCTTGCCGTTACACATTGGTTATCAAAGACATTTTCATTTTGCGTTGTGTGCCATAAAACCATCAAGTTAAGACCAGTTAATAAGGATGGTTGAAAGTGCATTACACTCACTTGTAGTGAGAAGCATAATTAAGCCGTAGACCACATACATATTGACATCTCAAGTTGGATGCTGGAAGAACATTCGAAGTGTTTTATCATGCCCATAAACCACAGAAATAAATGGTCTATTGCTTTTATATAAGAAATGGATTTGAAGGTCAAATGAGGCAACTTCCATGGTGACTCGAAATAGCGAAAATGTTGATACTGGAAGCAGGAATGAAGATATATTGAGCATTCGGTATGTTTATTTTTATCAACCCCAGCCGCTACCTCTAGAATGACATTCCTGCTGGGGGTCCTTGGAAATCAAATTTGGTCCTTGAAAAGTCTTCGAAAAATGGTTGCAATTTTTTTTATGAACCCTGCGGAAATCCTGATTGGTTAATAGCATGACAAGTAGAGCAGACGTTAGTTTATTTAAATTGGGAGCAGTTAGCGGCTTTTTAAATAAATGTATCAGGCGTTCTTTTCCCCTTCCTTCTCCCCCGCCCGCCAAAAGAACGCCTGATCGCAGGTCAACCGTATCGAGGCTCAGGTAACGGTTAAATTCGTTGTAAGCGAGCCTCAAAGGAGTTTGAATATTTCGATATTCACCGCTGTTTCTCAACATTGGATACTCGCTGGACCTTGAAATTTCTTCAAGGAGAAGTAAATTTATCCGTGTGGCCATCGCTGCAGTTTCAGACTGACTGATATGGGAGAAGTGTGATTTTATCGGCGAGGTGTGGGGTCTTCGGAAAACGAAGGTCAAAGACCGAAGACCCGGAAAACGAAGACCCCCCAGAAAAAAAATCAAACAGCAAATAACGTAACACATCATTAATGTTATTTAAAACGATCGATAAGCTATCTCTCGTAAATTATGGTAAGGTCTTCTTTTTCCACACACCCAGGCCGGTGTGCGGAAAAGGAATATCAAAAAGGAAGGCCCCCACAAAAAAGTAAAGTGACGAACAGACACTAGCGAAACACGTCATTCCTGTAGTTTACAGTGGCGGACGAGTCATTTTAAGCGATCATATCAAGGGTCTTCGTTTTCCACACACCCAGGCCGCTATGAAACGAACACCCTACCGTAATTCACGAGAGAGCGTATCGATAAATAATATTAACGATGTGTTTTGCTATTTGCTGTTTGATGTATTATTTCTATCTGGGGAGTCTTCGTTTTCCGGGTCTTCGCTCTTCACTCTTCGATCTTCGATCTTCATTTTCCAGGTCTTCGTTTTCCGCACACCCGGGAGATGTGAGGTAATCTAGAAATTCCTTTCCAGCCTTTTCTTTATTTTGGTACAAGTGACAACCGGGGAAGCTGAGAAATCGCTTAAATCGCGTTAAATCGGGCAAGTAACCGCACAGAAAGCGAGCAAATCACCAGAACAATAAAGTACGGCTTTTTTCTTGAGATCCTTTGCGTCTAATTATCCTTCTGAGTCTGTTATCGGGATTCCCATACAATTTTTACCTGACGGAGCCTGGGTGGCCTGTGCGAATGCGGACCGTTCATGCCAAAAATACTTATTGTAAGTGCTAAACTTCTATGGCAAGTGTAAACATCAATCGCTAGTGCTTGACAGAAATCGTTAGTGCTAGAAATGCCAGTCGTAACTGTTAATGCTCAATCCTTATTGTTAACCTTCAATTGTACTAGCAACACAAGCACGTTACAAATTTAAGATCCAAAACAAAACACAAAGATATGTTCATTCGCTAGTCTTGATTTCCAGTCGCTAGCGCAATTTTCCAATGGCAAGCGCTAGAATATGGATAATTTATTGATTGTCTCTTGTTCATAACCAATCAAATTTGGCGAGTAGGTCATTTACTTTCACCAATCGAAGGTAAAAAAAACTGTGGTATAAAATGTAGAATGTGGACTGCCGGCTATGGACTACAAATTAAGATGAAAGGGACTACAGAGTACCGGCCACGGACTACGGACTGCGGACTGGGTGTAAAAGATAGACTACTGTGTAAAATGGGGACAACTGATTGCAGAATAGTGGTAAAAAAAAAAAAAAGAAAAAACGAACTGGATATCAAACACGGGCTGCCTATACACAAATAGGTGTTTGAAGCATAAGAGCTACTTAGCTGACCCGACGGCTGTCATAATTGTTAAAGGTTCCCCCCCCCCCCTCACCTGCTGTTTTTAGCCGGTTTCTTCTCCAAGAGATATTCCATAGGAGGGGACAGGAGATTTCTTACTACATCATATGTTAGGTCTCGTGTACCCACGTCAGGCTATCTTCCGTTTTCAGTATCATAAAATTATAAACATCAAACGGAGACTAAAAACCCGGCCCTATAAAGTAATAACCCTTCATTGATCATTACTTTCCCCCCTTGCTATCAAGGAACTCAAGGAAGGGGCAGCCGAATGAAACGACAAGATCATGAAATCCTAAGGGTAACAGAAGTAAATTGCCCAGGGGTATTCCTTACATTTCTTAGAGGGGTTATGCCGCCTGGTTCTCCAATTCCTGAACCTCTTTCAGACCAAAACATGTTTCCACAGGTTTCAAACCTCGTCTTTTTAATCCATACCCATTTTCAGACCTGGCCTCTTAGCTTTGCATCAAAACAATTAGTGAAATTTAGCTCCAGTGGTTTATTTTTTCTCTTATTTATTTGGAGTTGAAAAGGCAAATATTTTCGTTTGAACGCGCTTGTGGTCTCTTTTATACCCAGTCCGAAGTCAACGTTTTACCACAGTTTACAAACGTGATTGGCTCTTTAATTGCTCTGGACACCCTTCTAATAGAGCATGTTTCATTTGAGTGTCGAAACTAACAACGCGATTGCTCTGTTTTGGTTTGCTCTATGACTGGATCAAAAGCCTGCGCGAACTTTTCAGCCAATCAAATGCAAAACTAAAGGCGCGTTTACATGACAGAGCAAAAATGACACGGGTCCGACAAAAAGTGGAACGGTTATGATAGTTTTCGCAAAGAAATGGTGACTTTGTCCGTTCTGCAACGGAACCATATTGCCTTTTAGGTGGTTCAGAATCGTGATATCTCGGAAACCCTAACCTCAACGATAGACTGGTGAATGTTTTCTTGCCTCTTTTCATATCTCTCTTCATGAAGATACCTCATCAGACTCAAGGGCCGGAGCACTTAGTCAACGTTGACGGGCGTTGCTCTAGCAGCCTTTTCATGTTTCAGCAAAACCTTCTGGCCGGGGTTTTGCAAAGGGTCTAACATACGTCTTTAGCTAGACATCTCCAGAATGATTACCATTATGCTAACGTTCATTGACTTCGCTGTTACTGAAGGTTGTCCCTAGAGAGCATCGTATTTTTGAAACTGTTCAGTACGTGTTGTATTGGGTCTAAGAACACTCGGCTGCGCGTCAAATCCGATTGAGCACTACTGCTCATTTTGAAGCATTACATCAAGCGAAAGGGTTGATGGTTTTGATACTTTCTTTTGAACACATTAGCGCATACAGCCCATAAATGTTTTTGAGAATGAACTGTTCCTTGGGCATTTCTTATGAAAAGCATGGGTAGAAGTGATTAGGCCAAAAAGAGTCATGGAGTGAATTGCTTTTTTAATCTTCTGTAGTCATTATTTCGAACAGGTACAATGTATTCACCTTATTCCAAAATGGCCGCCATTTTAATATTCTTTTGTTTTTATTCAAATTAGCCCTTGTTGCCTCGTTCAAGGTAAATTATTCTTTTGAATTTTGATCTTGAGAAGGAGGCATCGAGGGCTAATTTGAATAAAAACAAAAGGATCTTAAAATGGCAGCCATTTTGGAATAAGGTGTATAAATTCATGATTTACCAAACTCTCCAATACATTTACCCTTGCTCTTCACGCATGCCTTGGGCGCCGATTACGTCAAACATCCTTTAGAGCTTTGACATCAAAAGGGAAGACCTGGTGAATTTTCATCACCCGGTACTTAGGTTTATGAATTTTATTGAACTGCAGTATTTAAAGGACGTTGGTTTGAATTCTGTCAGTCATTTGTCGTGGTCAGTCACGTTTTCACCGGTTATGGTTCCCCTTAACGGGGATTAAATCAGGTCCCCTTTCTTTCAAGAGAGGTGATCCTTCAGGAGACTGAGGTAACTGGTACAATTACTGGTACAACAACCACGTCCCTTGAATGGACGAGGTGGCTGTATATATGTCGATGTCCTGCGGTGGTGAAAAGAAACTCTGAAGCAGCACCAAAATTTTCCCACACCACTCCACTTCCCTGCCTTTCCACATGATCCTGTTGTTTAGACACCTACTCTAGTCTGATGATTTCATTTCGTGTACTTTTTTATTTGATGCCTTAGCTATGCCTGAAGAACTTGGCCTTTCATGCTGTGACAACACCTCAGAAGATTAGTGGTATGAGCAGTCTGCAACTGGCGTGCATCGAAGGGGATGTTGAGTCTGTCAACGCAATATTGAGCTACAGTCCAGACAAACTTGATAGTGCCATAGCCATGAATGTCAAAATTGGTTCTAATTCGGTGCATTTCCCAGGCAAATCTCTTTTAACGTTGTTAAGACGGCGGAACTCTGAAGAGCACAAGCAAATAAGCGAAATTGTGGAAAAAGTTACGAAGAACTTCCAGTCGCAATCCCTTCTTCACTTGGCTGCGAAAAAGGGAAATGTTGGTCACGTTTCCAGGTTGATTGATTGTGGTGAGCATGTCAATGCCCCAGCGTCAGACCCAATGCAAAGTGGTGAAACACCTCTCATGTTGGCAGCTAGGTTTAACGATGTTGAAGTTGTAGAATACCTTGTTGAAAGAGGTGCCTCTCTGGAATTACAGGATTTAAGTGGGTGTAGTGCTATTCATCATGCTGTAATGGGTGGAAAATTGGCGAATATACTGCGCTTGATAGAACTGGGAGCTGACGTTTTACAGGAGACGTGTGACAACGTATCCACGGTTCATCTTGCAGCTGAGTACGGTCACACCGATGTTGTCCGTCTTCTTGTTGAGCATGGTGCAGATATAAAGAAAGTAAATTATTATGGCATGACACCAGTCAGTTTGGCTGCCCAGTGTGGTCACTTAGAAACCGTTCGGTTCTTACAGAAGAAAGGATGTAACTTGCACATTGCCGATGAGGGAGGTTTCTTGCCACTTCATTATGCTGCAGAAGGAGACCATGTGGATGTTGTGAAGTTTATAATTAAGAATGGTGGGAGTTTCACGGCTAAAACAGGTGAACGACAAACGGTCCTCCATTTGGCAACTCAACTGGATGTGGTCAGTTTCCTTGTGGAGCAAGGTGCTGACATCCATGCCAGAGACTCATTTGGTAGAACGCCATTGCATGCTGCAGCTCGGAGAGGTCAAGCTGATACCATCACCTACCTTTTAAACCACGGTGCTGATGTAAATTCTCGTGATGAATCTGGTTTTCTGGCTTTATACGACGCTCTCCATGGTGGAAATGCTGCTGCTGCTGAAGTCTTGATTGAGAAAGGTGCTGATTTGAAGCTTACAAATGTCGAAAATCCCACCAAGTCTGTTTTACGAGGTTTGTTAATAATGGCGGCCTCTCAGGGTAACATAGACGTTTTAAAACTTCTTTTGCAAACAAGGTTATTAGTGGATGCAGGTATTTCTCTTGGAGATACGGCCTTGTGCACAGCAGTAAGGTTTGGACACCGTGACACTGTAGCCTTTCTCTTAGATCAAGGAGCTAACATCAATGGTATTGATTCCATAGAAGCAGCAGGTAAAAGGGAAGATTCCTTTGAAGTTTACAGTGATTCTGACAATAACGAGGAGCTTAGTTGGGACAGTTGGGACAGTTGTGGACAGCATTCTCCGTTGTATTGCGCCTTGGAAGCAGGGCATGGAGAAGTAGCTAAACTTCTGATAAATCGAGGAGCTGATACCTCAGGCAGATGTCTTGCCGAACTTGCTGCAAGCCATGGCCTTCCTGAAATTCTAGATCAACTCGTTGTGGAGGACGACTTCCATGTCAACAAGATTACCGCTGGAGTGGGCGACACCTTATTAACTTCAGCTGCAAGTCGTGGGGATCTTGAATCAGTTCGTTTTCTTTTACGCAATGGCGCTGTTGTTAATGCAAAGAACATATCAGGGGATACACCCCTCACCAGTGCAATAGAGTGCGCAGAACGGTCTCGTGTCTTGGAGGTAGTGAAGCTTCTCCTTTCTTATGGTGCTGATGTAAACTGCAAGAGCGGCAGATTTGACACACCGCTGCAGTTAGCTTGTGTGATGAACCTTGAAAAAGTGGCTGAGATTCTGCTAGAGCTAGGCTGTGATGCAAGAAATAACTGCAGTTCCTATAAGCCCATTCATCATGCTGTGTCAAACAACAACTGCAAACTTATCGAGATACTTCTACAATACGGTGCTGATGTAAATGTAAAAGATCTTAGTGGTGCAACGCCTTTGCATGAAGCTGCCTTGTCGGGTTATCTCCTTGCTGCTCAGATTCTGTTGAAATATGATGCTGACGTGGACGCGGTAGATGCATTCGGTGCGACACCCCTTGCTGAAGCTGCAGCTTATGGCAGTTTGCCTGTGGTGCAAATACTAGTGGAACATGGCGCCAGTGTACATAGTAAGGACAAGTATGGAAAGACGCCCCTCATCCGGGCTGCGGAGCTTGTGCACTGTGGAGAGGTTCCATCAACCGCTCTGGTTCAAACATTATTGGAAAGAGGAAGCCATGTAAATCACACGGACTTGTATGGGCGATCTCCAGTTCATTACCTACCTCCACATGCCACCAGGGAATTTTTCGACCTCTTCTTACGCCATGGTGCTCATGTTCATCTTCCAGATGAAAACAATGAGACGCCTTTACATTTTGCTGCATCACGTGGTAACACAACTTTGATAGAGTGGCTCCTTGAGCAAGGTGCAGGCGTGGAAGCTTTGGACATTGAAAAGCGAACCCCTCTTCATGCAGCTGCTTATAAAGGACAGCGGGCTTCCCTTGAGCTTTTGATTCATCATGGTGCCAATCTTCATTTGGCTGACAAGAAAGGCTGGTTACCCTTGCACTTTGCTGCTGCGGGAGGATATATTAATGCTGTGGCGCTTTTGCTTGAGAATGGAAGTGATGTTGCAGCTGTTGACAAAAACGGCAGAAGTGCCCTTTATCTGGCCGCAAAAAGTGGAAGAAAGGAAGCAGTTGAACTCCTGATTCACCGTGGTGGCAACGTTAATGCAAGAGATTCTCGTGGGCAAACAATACTGAAAGCATTGTCCGAACATCTTTTCTGGGATAGGGAATGGAATTTTGTCCAAGTTTATCTTGACAATGGAGGTGATCCACATGTTGTGGACGAATTCACGGGTGAGACCCTACTTCACTTTGCTGCAGCATGTGATTTTGTGTCTACTCTGGATATTCTGTTAAACCAAGGGTTGGACCTTGAAGCAAGGGACAAGGATAGGCAAACACCTCTGCACTCGGCAGCAGCATGGGGAGCTACAGAGATGATACAAGGGCTTGTGGATAGAGGAGCGAACTTGTCTGCCTTAAATAAGTATGGTCAGACGCCTTTGCTCGTTTCTTTGAAATGTACTGCCAACAATCTTAAAGGTCACCAGTTTCTGTTAGACCTGTTAGATCGTGGAAGTAGCGTCCATGTGGTTGATAAGGATGGGAATACAGCTCTTCATTTTGCTGTCCACGAGATCGGTCTTGTTAAGAATATCATCAAGAAGGGCGCAGATGTGAATTTAGCAAATGCACGTGGAAGCACTCCACTTCATCTGGCTGTGCGCCTTGGGCATAAGCTAGATGTAGTGAGGGTCTTGATGAAGGCAGGTGCCAGCATTGACTGCCAAGATCAACATGGAAATACACCTCTCCATTTGGCTGTAGCAGCGAACGATGAAAGTGTTATTGAATGGTTAATTAAAAATGGGAGCAATATTCATACCACTGACATACAGGGAAAAACGTGTCTGCACATGTTGATGCCCAAAGGTCGTCGCTGCATTTTGGAACGTCTGGTTGGCCATGGAGTAAACGTGAATGCTGTTGATGAGCTGGGTAGTACCCCTCTTCATCTCGCTCTCCTTGGAACCGACCGGATTCTAGTGGATGCTCTGTTGAAAAACGGTGCTAATCCTGAAGCTGTAGATCATAAAGGTAGCACCCCTCTACATGTGGGCTGCTATTCTGGAAACAACAAAGCTGTCCTAACCATGATAGATCATGGAAGGTGAGATACAGTGTGATGTTTTCTTAATCAGTTTTATAGACACTTGGAAAGTGATTTGCAGGCTAATCTTTCATTATCCTGGTTGCATGTGTTTTTGAACTGACGTGAAAACATGTATTATCATAGTTGATTAGAGGAATGTGGAGTCTACCCGACAACCCAAAATTTAAATAGATATCTTACCGCTGACCAAGGTAACGGATCGTGGGAATACAGTTGGACAGCAAAGAGCATGCAGTGGAGGCTCACCTACATTTGAATCGGAAAGATTCTGTCGCTTTAGCTTCGATTCCATGCTCGTTCCAGTCCAATCGTGGGAGTGGAATTATTACATCAAGCAGAAAAGAAGTACTTTGACAAATTTCCTCCAACCTCTTCCCTGTTGATGCTTCACAGCAGACAATGTATAATTGGAAATTAAAGCAAAGCTCACTGCCGTGTTCTTTTGAGTGATTTAAAAGAATCATCGCATAATGTAACGATGGGGATTGGAGGTGAGATACGATCTCGTCTCATTAAAATGTTTCAAATTTATTGTGCTGTTATTTCAGTAATCTGGAGGTTAAAGATGGCAAAGGTTGCACACCACTTCACATCTGTGCTGTTTTCAATCACAAATACACTGCCCTCCTGCTTCTTGAAGGCGGAGCAGATGTGGAAGCTAGAGATAATGAAGGAAGTACTCCTTTGCACCTTGCCTCGGCTTTTGGTGATGCAGACCTGGTTAGCCTACTCTTAGAGCATGGGGCGACTGTGCACGCCACCGATTCCGAGGGGGGTAGCGCTCTTCACATCGGAGCAGCACTTGGCAAGACAAACATCGTAGAGGTCCTCATCAAGGCACAAAGTGACATCAATGCGCGTGATGCTGATGGGGAGACACCGCTGCACGTGTCTGCAGGCTCTGGTGAGGCAAAGGTAGTTCGGTTGTTGCTTGGTAATGGGGCCGATTTGTCTGCTGTGGACAAAGCAGCGCGTACTCCGGCGGATTGTGCATCGCTCTTCGGTTACAAGGAGGTGGGACAGTATCTCGAGGATAGCTCCTGCTCATTAGACTGATCTGTTCTCAAGAGGCTTATCAAACTATTGAACTATACGCCGTATTCCAAAATGGCCGCCATTTTTAGGTTGAACAAGGCAAAAAGGGCTAATTTGAATAAAAACAAAAGAATATTAAAATGGCGGTCATTTTGGAATAAGGCGTATTATTTGTGTGGAAATAAAAGTAGTTTCGTTCTATTAATCAATTGTTAACTGAAAGCCTTAATTCAATATTGAACCGGAACTAAGCCAAGGATCTCTATGATACTGGTGGAAATGTTTGCAGTGGCTTCGTTACATGCATGGCTGCATGAATTGCTTGATTTCCATTCTGCAGGCGCAATGTGTTTAACCGAGATACTTTTTGGATACAAAGAACCGAACGTATTCAGGTTGTCTTAGAGGTGTACCTGATTGTGGTGACTGTATATTAATCATAACTCTTGCCCATCTGTGAAATTTTGTCAAGATTCGGGTGTGCCTTTTAATCACAATTTTGTCCACCGTAAGCGTTTTTAAGTATTTCGAATTGGTAAATTGAATTGGTGACGATTAGACAGCTTTCGCACAACTGGGCCCTGAACCGTAACATTGGATAGCCTGTTGCAGAGGGTCAAACAGTTTTGTAATACTTTAACTCTCCGACCCCGTGACTGTTAGAAAGGACTAAGTCCATCTCAACATACTCATGCGTAACCTTATATTCTTGCGACGGAGGTTTTTGTCAAAATCATTTGAATTCATCACAAAGAATGCGACAAAGTTGCATGCATCCTTGGAGACCCAGGGGCAGCAGGATAGTGGCCGTTGTTGGCTTCGTTGGACTTTTTTTCGTCCGTTTAGACTTTCCCCTCGCCGCGACTATCTGCCGCTGGGTCTCCAAGGATGTGGTAGATGTGGTCGTGTTCAAGAAAGATAAAGTCAAAGCACAAAGTTGAAAGAAAAATTTTGTGAAGGAAGCATTGCCGTCAGTGTTACTGAAATAACAATAATGATGATGAGGATGAAACAGATAAGAAAAAAGATATAGTCAAAGCACAAAGATGAAAAAAATTTTGTGGAGGAAGCATTGCCGTCAGTGTTACTGAAACAATGATGACGATGACGACGATGATAATAATAATAATAATCGGTGTGATTGATGGTATGAAATCCTTTGTACGCAATTTTGAATATTGCTTAAAAACGTTGGAGCATGACGTCACCAGTTGAATAGAGAAGCACACAAACATGCAGGCACGTGTTCTAGTCATCCAGCGGCGTTTATGTTTAACCTCCTTTAACTGATCCGTCTGAGATGAACTTGGTTATAAATCAACCCCGTTCTCAGAGTCCTTCTTCCCGTCCCCTGGAGAAAGATGACGGGGAGCTTTCGCAATGAGGACTGCAAGGGCAACGCGGAGGCACAAAACAACAGGATTGATGAGAAGAAAACAATCGCTTTGGCGTGCGTTTTACATTTTGCCGGTTACACTTCTTTGCCAACCCTGCGAGCATGGCCGCTTCGATCTTCTCTAGATGAGTCGGGAAAGAGGAAGCGACTTTACCAACGGCTTCCAATTTATTTGATTTTTCGATCATCCAAAGAAAGGGATGAGTCAGTCCAGTTTTCGAGGGTTGAAACCGATTTTTCATTGTTTGCGCATGATCACTCGTAACACGTGACCAGTATATTTGAATCTACACCGGCGTGGCAGTGGGATCTTTGCTCTCGTGATTGTAACTTCCCGTGGGTAATTCCTCAGTCACCTGCCTTAGTGTATCAAAATAGAAAGCTATCAAATTTTGTTTTATACAAAAACATACGGCATTTGAAGAGTAGAAACTATCTTGACTGTATGATGAAATTACTGAGTTACGGGGTGTCGTTTAGAGAGATTTTGACAAAAATCTTGAATGTTAATTTCAGTTTGGCGGATACTGGTCACGCGTGACTGACGGTCGGTTGCATCAGAATTTAACGCATTCTCAACAGGAAAAGTGGAAGCAGTTGGCAGAGGTCCCTTCCTCTTCCTGACTTATCTAGGGATATCGAAGGCCCTCTGCTCGCAGGGTGTTCTTTGCCGTCCTCTGCATAACATCAAATGAGCAAACAGCGGTTTGGGGAGAACGTCAGCACACAACGATGAATTTTTCTCTTCGAACTTAAACGCGATTTACTCCTTAAGAGTTTAAACGAAAAGGCAAAAAAAACGAAAAAAAAACCGGCGCGAATTATTCCCGTTCCTAGAGGCCCCTGGAAACGAGGTCGGGTATACTGTAAATTTGAAGTTCGTCTGTACGAATAATTCATCTATGAGTATGTCAACACGAAGTAAGGCACACAGTTCTGGCCGCCTGGCAGCGTTTATGACCCAGTTCGAAACATACGGATTATTCGTCTCCGGTATATATCGGGCTTATATGGCATGCATGTTAACTTTAGACAAGATTTAAGGCGACTTTGCCTTGGCTTATTGCAGTAAGAAAGTCCGTACAAGTAGATTTTTAATATATATGTTATTTCTTTTTTAAACTATCTTTGATACATGAATTTTCTCTCCTTGTCACAGTTGTGATTTAAACGGGAAAAGGTGCGGGCAGTCTATTTCATCCGTAATCTGTCTTTATCCACAGAACTCTTGCAAATTGTGGGTTTTCTGCTTTCAAGGCCTGTGCGGAAGAAAAAAAGAAGCAGAACGGAATTAACCTTTATTTTCTTTCCTGTTGTCTACACTGAAGACAGCACTAAAAGTAAAACAATCAAGGGATACTATGAATAAGTCATGGTACCTTCGGCCGTAAAGTTATTTTCACTGTCAAAATTACCTCCAGAACCTACTTTTTGCGTAGAATATAAGCTTTTAGAATGATGCTCTTGTCTTCTGTGATGATACTTTTCAATTCGTAGACGTTTTGTGGAAAAGATATATCACATCTGGCGTTGCATAACTCAATCGTCCGGGCTATATACAAAACCTGGGCTAAGCCATGGCTCAGGCCGGGCCATGGCCTACCCTATGGCCCACCCTAAATTTACCCGGGTTTTTTTTTTTTTTTTTTTTTT
>BLFK01000288.1:358384-368384 GCA_014634185.1 Astreopora myriophthalma
GTCTCTTGAAAGATTCAGTGGACGTTATTACTCCTTCTTTAACAAATTTACAGATAATTGTGAACTTCAATAAAATGCTTGAAACGTTAATTTTTCAACGGTCTTATGCACAGTATTTATATTAAATACACATCCCATAAACAGGTTATCAAAAGCGGGGGCAGCTCTAGTGAACACTATTTCTAGTTACAATAAGACACATTCTACAGTATTTGTTACTCACAATTAGCATGGCGATTCGAGGTGGGCAACAATAAGTCATAATACAAGCACAATACAGAATACAAGGATACACAACAGAAAGAAAACTATTACAAAATAAAGTAAATAAAATTAGACTGAATCTAATAATAAAGAAAGGAAGAAAAGACTAACTGCGCTCATATCAACATAAACCTCGTCAGTCTCCAAAAGCTTCAGGAGTAATTTGTGCAAGAGGCTTAAGTCACGTAGCTTAGGAGGGATCTTATTCCAAATTCTCGCACCAGCTCTAGAAAAGGAGAATAGTTGTTGACTAAGTTTGGATCTCTGGACTTAAACTGACCTACAGTTGAAGATCTGGTATAGTAAGAATGGATCTGGTTAGGACGAATGAAAAGTTCGGAAATATTTGGAGGGGCGCATTGATTAGTAACATCGTGCATTAAAATAGCGGAGGACTTAAAGTAAAGTAAATTCAGGGGCAGGATTCCAGAACTGACAAATAAAGGAATGGCATGTGCTCTACTGTCAGAAAAGTACATTAGGCGAAGCGCACGTTTCTGTAAGATTAACATTTTATTCAAAAGCGAATTGGCAGCCTGTTCCCAGGCGATTAAACTGCGTGAAACAAACGGCTCAATTAGAGAGCGATAAATTCTATGGAGAGTTGAAATTGGCACAAAGTGCCTGAGTCTTGCAATGATCCCAACACCCTTGCTTATTTTCAAGGAGAGATAATCGATGTGGTATCTCCAAGAAAGATTGCTATCTATCAAGACACCGAGATATTTCACATATTCTTTACGCTGGGGATGGGTCGTTATCTTCAAGTCATTGTCAAAAATTCTGATGTCTACATCAATATTAGCCTTGCGTTGATAAGGGTAATTTATTAGCATTTAGCCACTCACAGACTTTGACGAGTTCATCGTTCACAATAGTTTCGAGCGACTTGAGATGTTTGTCAGCATAAAGAAAGATTAGTATCATCAGCAAACAAGTCAAAAATAAATTTGTTAGAGAGGCAATAAATATCATTAATGTAAATAAGAAAAGTAATGGCTCTAAGACATAGCCTTGAGGAACACCAAACGAGACTTTTTTCCTTGTTGGAAATGACAGAACCTACTTGAATTTTCTGCACCCTGTCAGATAAGTATGACGAAAACCAGTCATTGACAACCCCCCGTATACCGTAATGACGAAGTTTGTATAGTAATATGCTATGATCCACAGTGTCGAGGGCCTTTTATAAATAAATAGAAACACCACATGAAAATAATCCCGCGTCCATGTTACTTTGTATTTTGTTGACCATATCTAAAATTGCGTGTTGAGTTGAACAACTTTCTCTGAAGCCATATTGCGACTTAAACAAGGTGTCGTTCTTTTCAATAAAAGAAACGACGCGTTTGTGCATGATCTTTTTAAATAGTCTATTGAAGATAGAGAGTAATGAAACAGGCCGATGATTACCTGGTTCAGTTTCGTCACCCGCGTTATAGACTGGAGTGACATTCGCATGTTTTAATTTGTTAGGATAAACTCCGGTCTGTACAGACATATTCATTATTTCTGCTAGTGTGAAAGAAATGATATGATTTGCACCTTCCAGGATCCGTTCGGGACATGAGTATAATCCGTGTCCTTTATTTATTGGGGTAGATAGTATCACAGACTCGATTTAAGAAGAAATAACAGGATCGAACAAAAAAAGAATTGTAAGAAATATTAGGAGCAGAAGATTGAACTTTAAAGGTTCGTTGCCTTAAGCATCCGAACTGCTATCCAAACATCAGTGTCGCACGGGCCCGTTTATTCAACTAACGAGAAGCAACACCACCGAGAGAACAACTGTTGGAGACGCCTTTAACATGGGAGCTAAAAATGTACGAAGAAGTGCTTCTTGTGAGCAGTCTAATATGGCTATGATGTTTCCGTCCTTCCCTCTTGAAGGTCTTTTGATTCCCTCGGTGCTAAACTGACCAAGAAAAGTACAATTTTGGAATATAATCACTAACTTTACCGAAACCATCGTCTAGTGCGACCATTTTGTCACTGTTCATTTATATCACGTGATAATATTATAACACGGATATACAACATGAGATACCTTCACAACTCTGGAGATACAACTCCAGATACAACTCTGGAGATACCCTTTGCAGAAACAGCCACATCAGCTGACTTAAGGCCTTTTCAATTCGCGTCTAGGTAAGTACTCAATCTACAGTCCTCATTTTATACTTAGCTCGTGTTTTATACCCAGTCCCCAGTTCCCAGTTCCCAGTCCGCAGTCCACAGACTATCTTTTATACTCGTAATATGTCACTTTTTTTTTTTTTTGGTCATTTCGGCGAAAAAAATAGTAAATTTAGGGTGGCCGTAGGGAAGGTCATGGCCTAGCTCAGGTTTTGAATACACTCAGGGAGTGTCAATAAATTTGTATTGCCTTAGCTTCATTGCATTGCAATTGCACTGCAGTGTGTTGCATTGGATGGTTGTCAGGGCATTGCATTGCACTGGATTGGATGGTTGTCAGGGATTAATTATGACATGATGATGGGGATGATGACGTTGTTGATAATTCCTATGGGTTTTTTTCTTCTCCTGCATTAGGGGTAATTCGTTAGTAACTATGTTAACTATTCGTAGTCTAAACAATCATTTAGGTTACTGCAGTAAAATAAACCGTATGTATTTAAAAACACTCATTTTTTTCGCACTAGTACCAGTTAGTAGTTGTTTTAATGTGAAATGTTGTAAATTGCAATTATTTAGCTTTCCATTAGGTATGCTTGGAGTGACCAAAAATCTCTGGAGACACTGATAACAATAACTTTGTTGTGTCATCGCCGCCATGTTGGTGGTATAAACGATGGAAGCTAATGAGGGATCAATTGTTCTCGGGCACCAACGTGGCGGCAATGACGTAACGTGCCAATTCTTCGTTTATACCAATTCTACATTTCGTTGTGCAATTAGCATTTACTGTACACTGACATATAGTTTAGGGCGTATTTCTAGAACAGTCATCTTTGGAAAAGAATGTAACGTACGTGTTAATTGTACAAGTAATTGGTATCCGTATATATATATACGGATACCAATTACTTGTACAATTAACACGTACGTTACATTCTTTTCCAAAGATGACTGTTCTAGAAATACGCCCTAAACTATATGTCATATATATATATATATATATTTAACAATTATTCCACGAGCGCGCGTAGGATATGAGATGATAGATAGCCAACGAGGCGCGTAGCGCCGAGTTGGCTATAATCATCTCGTATCCAACAAGCGCGAGTGGAATAATTGTTTTATTAAAAACGCCCCCAAGATTAGACAAATCTTCCCGAATTTCAACTTTCAACAACAAATTTCAACAACAAATTCCCGAATTTCAACTTGCATTGTTTTGCTTCGCATTATTAAACTATAAACACAGATGCTTAAATTGTCAAAATAAAGTTTAGAAGTTGCTAACTTGAAATATTTTCATGCCATACTTTGTGGCTCTCTTTGTGCTCCCTGGTGTTGCGTTTTGTAACAGTTCAAGGACTTCTTTTTCATTTAACTCTGGTGCGAAGCGATTATCGCCGTCCGCCATTGTTTCCTCAGAAAAAATTTTTTAGCTCCCTTTTAATTTTAAGCTGACGCGTACACTCACGCGTGCGCTTGAGCTGACGCGTACACTTACCATATTTGGAGGTCATGGTATATTAGCTCATATACCATGATAGCTAAGCCAATGAAAAGTCTTGAATTGCATTATCCAATGATTCAGTTTTTAATAAATATGTATATATGTCGGCAGGGTTAAAACAGTTTTTTTTTTTATTAATTAATTTATGTATTTATTTTATTATTTACTTTTTTTGATGGACTATTTGGTTGGGAATTGGAGAAGAAAGGAGAAGAAAAATGGAGAAAGAACAGACAGTGATAAATTGGAGGACCCTCGGTCAGGGAAACAAAGTTACCACTACTAATAACCATTGGTAAAGACTGCTGTAGATTCAAAGACAAAACCCATTTACCTGGGCCGAAGTAACGCTGAAGTAACAAAGCGCGGCCGAGTTGACACTGGAAAAGCTGGAGAAGTAGCTGACAACAACGGAAAAAGAAAGCAGGAGAGGACGAAAAACTCGTTACGAGAGAACAAAGGAGAGAATTGGTGAACTGGTTTGTCAGCTTTGGTCACGATTGCGAAGCCACGTACAAGGAACTCTGACGGAACTGAACAATGTAAATTGTAAAAGAAAAGTAGTATATTTAAGCTTAATATTAGTGTACATCGGTTAAAATAGATCTTTAAGTTAAGTAGCATTAAGTAGGTTTTAAGCTGTTACAAAAATACTAAACATAGTCATCACTGGTTTAAGCGCGCATTTGAGGTTTTAATATTTAGGCTAATAAAGTCATACTTGTATGTTTTACTCAGACAATATTTATGTGTCATTTGCGTTTTATTCCATGACTGATTTTTATTTATTTATGTATTTTTTCTTTAAACAATATTTAAGTACATTTGTCCCAACAGCTTCCAATGGCTCATACTGGGGACACATGGCGCTTTTATTCGAACTCTTAGTAACTTACAAGTTCGTGGGAAGGGGATTGTTTCCATTTGTTTTTTCCTCCTGTCGCTGCATTCTCCGAGGGAAGACTCACTTCACACCTGGTTACATTCAGTTCAGCGTGATTTCGAGATGAACTCATTTCAGTTTTAATATCAGAATTGTTTGAGTCTAGGTCATGGTTCGTACTAGGGAACATGGTGTGTTGTCTAAACGTGTAAAATTGAGAGCGAATTAAGCTCTGATGAATTCGCTGTAGCCAAGGGTAAAGCATGTGTGAGAATTTTTGTTAATCTTTGTTGTGTGGTGGTGAATTAAGCGGCTTATCAACTCAGTTGATGCCAATCCCCCCCCCCCACCCCACGGGTTCTTTAGGAACTCAAACTTGTGTTACAAGCATCTTTTTCTAGACAATTTAGAAGTCCTTAATCGTCGCTGAAATCGTAAAATGACTTATTACTGATACATGGTTTGATGCTACTCTGGTTTGAAGATTTTAATGAATGTAACTTAAAAAGTTACATTTCACGCAACCAAACGCTTCGACACTCCTTCCTAGTGTCTTCACCAGCGGTGATCTAATGTTACGAAGCCTTTACTACTTATTACTGGTTAGCCGAAAGTGTCGTCATTTTCTCCGAACATATTTAGCTATAATTGTGTCACGATTTCGTTGTTCCCCTTAGAGTGAGAAAAAGTTAAGCCTTTTGTTGTTTGAGCATATATGGGTTCGTTCTAATCGGGGCGGGAGTTGTTACTTGTGTATGTTTGGAACCACAGTTTATTGCACGCTTTCACAAGTTTTGTATGTGGAGGAAGGCCATCTGATGGCAACGTCACGGCGCTCTTTTAAAGAGCAGCAGAGAATGATTGGGAGTCCTGAGATTCTTGTCCCCGTGCCGCTCTATAGATTTTCATCATATTATCCCGATTCATTATAAAATGTCAGAAAGTAGGAGAAATTGCTCAGAGTTTGTATTTTATCCAACTAAGGGACAGACCATTATTTTTCTGGAAGGGTGGGGGGATGAGAAACAATGATGCACAAGGAGCAGAAGGAACACAGTGTGAGAAACGACAGGAACTGTTGATACCCAAGAAAACATTAATGACATTGTTCAGGAAGAAATTCATTCTCCTTGGGGTTCTGAATCAGTTAATGCTACCCTTCACCAAATGTTTGAGGAAAAATGGAATATATTTGACAACCACTCTGAAACAAGCTCAGACAGTGGTGGTTACTCATCTGCGGGTGAGCATTCTGAAATTGAGCCATTATGAACACTGTATTTTATTGAATTTAAAAAAGTTGATGTTCTTTACACTAATTTTCTAAATATATTTTTCACAATGGCTCAATTTCAGAGAGCTCATCAGCTTATGAGTTACTGCCTTCTCGTCGCCTTCCGAGCTAAGCTTTGTTTCAGAGTGGATTTCAGATATATGCTTTTTTTTAACATTTGCCCCCCATGCATGAGATTAATGTCTTAAGCCTACGAGTTGGTAGGTATACTGTCTTTTCTCCATACCCATCTATGCCGGTATTAAAAACAATGGAAAGGTGCAAAACTGCTTGTAGGATCACTATACATGAGCTTTTCAGGAGCAGTTTTTTCTTTACAAAAAACTTTTCTTATAAAATGTTACGGATTAGACTTTATTCATTATAGAGCATTATTGACTTCTGAAATATGTAAGTAGTAGTGATAAATATAGCCAAGTCTGGAAAATGTTATTTGGTTAAGACCGTTCTGAGAATAAATAACAGCTGTATGAAGTTTTGTTGTAGGACAAAATGTTGACAAGTACTGTTGAGACTGATTTGCCACAAAAATTGCGAATTTCCATTTTTTTTTTTAAGAAATAATCAGCTATTTTCAGATGTTATATCTGTTATTTGCGCAATACATACTGAACATTTTACCTTTAAAGTATCCAGATTTTGTTAATTTTCTATATTTTTGCTTCAGTTTGTCACATTATATTTTTTATTTCAGTTTTCGTAATGATATTCTTTTTATAATATGATACTCTTATCTGACTACTCTGCAAACATTTTTTTTTACCCTATCACGTTTGCAAACAATTTATTTTAGCTTTTCAGAGCCTGCAAACAATGTTTGTCAATATTTCTCATCCCCCCTCTAGAAAAATAATGGTCCGTCCCAAGTAACGAGCCAAAAGGTATGATGAGAGCAAAGACAAATAGAATAATGCGGAGATGATTTTAAAATGAAGGAGCCTGAGGCGGGAAATGCACAAGGACTCTCACACAGACGCTGGGTATTATTTTATTATTTATATCCTTAGTTTACGGAAATATTGAACATGGGTTTACATACCGTTAGTTTTTTTACAATCCGCCTGTATTGTCTTCTGTTGTCACCATCCTCTACGTCACTGAAGTAATCTGATATCCCAATATGCACTTCGATGTACTCCAATCGCGGGCACGCACCTGCAGGGAACAGTGAACACGATACTAGTCAGTCGCTTGTTTTTCAGGGCAATCAACACTGTCAGACAATAGATTAAGCTCAGTCAGACTTAAGCTAGTAAACTGTTTTTACCAAGTAGCTCCTTGATTGCGCCCGGAGAGACTGGGGTAAATGTGAAAGAAATCGTTTCCAGCCTTCGCAGTCCACACAAGCACATAGCATGTGCAATTTCTTCGTCAATAAGGGTTGCTCTATCGAGCTCTAGCTCCTGAAGTCTCAGGCAGCCTTTAGCTGAAAATCACAAAAGTCAATTGAATTTAAGCATGTTAATGTAAGATTTCAGAAGTTCTCTAGCTAAAATTATTTTAACAAATACACAAATTTTCCACTCTTCAACCTGGTGGAATAAAATAGCCGGCGCTAAGAAAAGTCTAAAATATAGTGTGATTAACAAGAAAAGAAAAGAGCAAGAATTATGGACTTGAACTTAAGAATTCTTTCTGAAGGGACTGCTGAGGTTGTAGGGATAATTATCCTCACAGCTTGAGAGAACGGGTAAACTCAACAAACACTTTTAATAACAGGATCGTGGGAATAAGGCTCACAAAACACAGAGAACGTACCCAAAACGTTACTTTTCGAGACCGCAATATAACAGGTCCGTGTTACGACAATAATCAACTAGGCACATTATTGGTATTCTCGCAGTAAGTAGACCAGAGAGAGATTTTAAAAGCTGACGTTTCAGAAGAATTAAATTGTAGTTCTTACAAGTTTTCAATAACTCCGGTCCCTTCCCAGGGCAAAGCAGCTGCATTCCGTTAAAAAAAAAAAGGAGCACGCACAGTAGGGTCGCCTTTAACTGTCGCTGGGTGACTTGCATGTTATCCCGACATTTCACAAAATATTTTATACTAATAAAGATGCTTGAGCCGCAAAATGAGGTCAAAAGCAAGCCTTAACATTAGTAGCCATGTTTCCCGACCGCAGAGCATTTCGAGCAGCTGATATTTGATATTGCCCTTCTTTTTGAAAACAGAACATTTTGAATTTCCGCTCTTTAACTGTATCTGTCAGGGAACGCCATAATTGATAAATGACTGTTGTGTCTGATATCTTCTTCGCTAGATAGTAAACTTCTCAGTTTATTTGATGATGATCTTCACCACGGGGATTTTACGATGAGAAATCTGCGTTCTATGGCGTTCTTAATTCTTGACTTTTAAGTATACCATGCATGAAAGGAAGAAAATTTTACTGAAGCTACTCAAGTGCACAGATTGTGATTCTCCTGGCATGAAGCTGGTGCTCGAAAAACAGCAAGAAGCCAGCTGGAAAAATGGCGAAAAAGTGCTGATATTAACCGATATGAATGAGTCCCGCTGCGGTGACACTGGGGCCACCTACTGACAGCTGTCGCAAGTTCGGCCAGCAATTTGATATCATTTCCAGGCTTTTGTCATTGAACCTTCCAGGGTGGTGACTGGTAAAAGAAAAAGAAGATCAAGTAAATTACGTGCTCATTGCTTAACCTTTTCGACATTCTTACTCTTCGTTTAGACACAACGACTTTCGTTTGCAGTTGAAAAAATTTGTTTCATCCACCAGTAGATGAGAGGATCAAAACGAGGCCTTCGTCATTTTCCCACTAAAAATGGCACGATAAACCAATAAACAGCCGCGCGGGTTTGTCTCCGTTCGCTAAACCAATCAAATTGCTGAGTACCTTTCTAGTTCGATTGTTCGCGCGTATCTATTTCAAGGAATCGCTCTAAACATTTCAGAATAATAATAAGCGACTCCCAATGGGACTCCATTCGTTCTTAGGTCTTTGTTTAAACCAAACACTTTCAAAGCTATTTGTTGTGACCATTCAAGACTTTAGAGATTTTGTGAGCGCGCGCCGACAGACTACTTTTCCTGAGCGCGCGCAGCTTCCTTTCGTGTGGCTCGTGTGCTTGCTTGCTTGCGTTAACTGTCCATTTGAATTCAGTGTTGCGTGTGCGTGCTTTACTTCTTTGGTTGACACGTGCTCCTCGTCTGTTGTGATTTTTGAAATTAATTTTTACAATAAAAGTCCATTGTACATATTACATTGAATGATGTAAACACACGTGATCATTTCTTCAAGAAATTTATGCTCCATAATTTCAATAATAATAATCATTTTTTTTCTTTATATTTTTGTAATTGCGCAGTGAGTGGCATTAAACTTACCATGGACACATGGGCGGTACACGAAGTTTAATAAGTTTTCGACATCCCCACAAAGCCCACAATGCTTCAGGACAAGCGGGAAATGAATCACTAATGTAAACTACTTGCTGTAACTCGGGACAGTGACAACTGGCCAACGGCAAACACCTGTTAAGCGAAAAAAAAACATGGTGAAGTCACGAATCCGGATGTTCTTACGCTCTGTCTTTTAAAGCATACATAAATTAATGTCAAAGTGTCCTGCGACTATTCCTAAAACATCAAAATATGGCGGCTCTTTACCGAAAAGTTGAGGACAATGTTTTTCCCCTCTTACAATAAAAGTGAGCCTTCTGTAAAAAGGAAAAGTGACCCTGAATTCTGAAGAACACTCGACCTCATTTATAGCAGTGTCTGAAATACAAAAGAGTTGGCACATATCACATTTTCAGCACCATGCCATCGCTGTCCGTATTTGCTTTTATACTTGGCTTTTACGTGACGTCATTAAAAAACTAAAATTGAAAAGTAAACAGATATTTGAGTTGTTGTCTCCATTAGGCAAAGAACACTTAGAAG
>BLFK01000288.1:370537-375537 GCA_014634185.1 Astreopora myriophthalma
TTAACCCTTTCACTGCTACAAGGACGTACTGAGTACGTCCTGTATCAGATTACTCATATGCTATAAGGACGTACTCAGTACGTCCTACATCTAAGTACGTGTATGGATATTTCCGCACACTGTAAGAATAATGAAACGGCATACAAATAAACTTTTGAGGGTCTGGTAAAGACTAGTACACTTGGTGAAAGATACATGACGAAAAACTTAACAAAACGGAATTTTCTTTTCAAGCACATGTTACCGCCATATTGGATTTTCCACGTGTGTTTTCCTGGTGAATTGTGTGATTGTTTCGTCCTTTTTTCGTTTGAAATTGGCAAGTAATGGCTAGGTATACTATGAACCAAGTTCTAGATATGATGTGGAACGAATCTGGTGATGAAGAAGATATTTCTGGCGATGAATTTGACGAAAATGATGAAGCTTATGTGGGTGAGTCTGAAAGCTCAGATCACGATTCTTCAAGTTCTTCGGAGGAGGAACAGAGTACTATTATTAACTGACATTGTTGGCAAAATGGACACACGATGTGCAGAATGATGAGTTTTTATTGTACATTTCATTTCTGTAGCTAAAAACAGTGTAAAAGAGTAAGCATATTTTTATATTTCAAATTTTGTAAAAATACCCAAATTTGCCCCGCACAGGGGTGAAAAAAAAGGCCCGCAGCGAAAGGGTTAAGCGAAGATTGAAGGCTGTTTCACATTTGCCTGTGTACTGTAAATTGCAGATGTTACACTCAATGATGTAAATAACCCATGAGGACTGGCACTTTACAGAATGGAATATTTTAAAGGTCTTATTATTGTTACTGCTGGCAAATGTGGTGGTTTTATTGATTTGTTTTCACCAGCTGCACTTTGGTTTTCCGCATGCTTCGCAACCTCTTAGTACAGGAGTGTTGTCAACTGTCTTGAATTTAGTGCTTACGAGTCTATCCTTCCAGTTTCTTCCAGCAACCTCGGCAATAAATTTAGTATGCGGGTTGAAAGTAGTGACCAGGGGGATACGGTCGGTGGATTCCCTTTCTCTGGTCTGTAGACATTCTTCTTGTGTCATTTGTAAGGACTCTTTGCATTTCTCTTACCCTTCGTCCATTGGTAGCCACATGCTACAAAGAAATCAGCGTATCCGTTTCTTCAGGGTCTCGGTGGAGGAGCATATTGGTCTCAGTCTCAATGCTTGGCTGTACGGGATGCTTTTTTTAAGGGGTGGTGGATGTGCTGAAGTCCAGTGCTGCTGGTATGGATGTGTGTCTGTAGGTTTCTGATAGACGTCTGTGCTGATGTTGCTTTATCTATCTTTTAGGACTGTAGTATCCAGAAAGTTAACTGAATTAGTGGATATTTCGTGTGTAAATTTGATTAGATAGATAGAGCATTATTTACCCTTGGATTTCAGAGTAGCTTTTACAGATAATATCTCCGATAATTTACCCACCCAACCAAGAAATCACATACACAAAGGCCGGACCACAACACCGGAATCTACGTTCTGAGCCAACCGGTCGGCGGTTTGATTGACGGTACTGCGTTGTTCAGGTGGTCAATGAATTCCATTATAAGGAGTCTATTTCATTATAAGGAGTCTATTTCTCCTTTCCATATTGAGCAAATATCATCTATGTGAACCGTACCCAGATTACAAGGTAGTTGAACCACTCTGTTTTGTATACAAAGTTTTCTTCGAGTCTTCCCATATAGACATTTGCGATGCTCGGTGCAACTCTGGTGTCCATGGCTGTCCCCTTGATCTGAATGAAATGTTCGTCATTGAAAGTGAAGTTGTTCAATCTTAAAACTTTCTTAAGAAGGCATGTTAAAGTCTGAGGCGATGGATTGTCCCGGTTTGTTTTTATCAGTTCGTCCTGAATGACAGTGAGTCCTTCATCAATATCAAAGTTTGTATATAAGCTTGAGACGTCTAATGTTGTTAAATAACATTCTACGGGTAGTTTTCCCAATACTTTTATTCGTTGAATAAAGTCTGTCGTGTCCCGAATATACGAAGGTAGTCGTTCTGCTAAACGTCTCAAAGATTCATCCAAATAAGCGGATTTTTTTCTCCGTGTGGCTGTTAACGGAGATAACTCGTCTGCCAGGGTTGTTGATTACGTCATGTTGTATTTCTCCATTCTTCACGAGTTTGTCGATGCAACGGTTAATGAATTGTTCGTGCTCCGAAGTGCAATCTCCTTCTATCCTCTTGTGATACGTTTCATTATCGTTTCGCCTCCTGTCGGGAGTCGGTTGTGTTGAGAATGACTGTAGCTGCGCCCTCGTCTGCGAGTCTTATGATTATGTTACTAAGATTGTTGCGCTGAAAGCGACGATTATGTGGTGTTCTGTCCGTGATTTCTTGTCTTAACTTCTCAATATATGTATTCAAATATGGTTCTCGTGAGGGTCTACAGAATATCTTTTGCTCCCTGTGGTTCAGCTTTTCAATTATTGTGGGTTGATAGACAGGGTTGTCGGTTATTTCTTGTATGGTCTCGGGGGTATAGTATTCCCTGTGGTTCAATCTACGGGAAGAGCCATCAATATCTTTGTTAATATCATCCATTGTAGGAGGAGGTGGTGTAGGACAAAAGTTCTGTCCTTTCCGAAGTAGATCCTGTAATATTTTGAACATTATCTTGGTTCGATATGAACCACTGAGTCACACAAATCACATGGTAGCTCCAGGACACTTTATTTTTGCAATGCAACATATTACAGATCCGTTTCTGATTGAGTTAGTTGAATGTCAGATAAGTTTACTATTGGTCTCTTTAAAATTTCTTCTGTTTTTTATGGTCCATTACGTTTGGTTATTTCGAAATTTTCCTTAGTCGTTGTCCTTTTCCGTTCTAAAGTCTGGTTACCGGTAAATCTGTTTCGACGGACCTCTTTGGCTTTTTGGCGTTACAAAGCTTTGCTTTATGTCCAAATTGAGCACTCTATTAGGATGAGTCATTGCCGTTAGCACTGCGCATAGCTCACTAGTTTTCTAGTTTGAGCACTCTGGCATGACTTACGTGATACCACATGTTTGGGATCATTCGGGGCGGCCACCTAGTCTTGCCTCCAGAAGGCCAAACATATATATATATATATATATATATATATATATATATATATATATAAACATAGATAATTTGCACAGAATTTCTCTTGCCAGGAGAGGGAGTCTAGATCCTGCCCGCTTCTCAACTCCTTTAACGGAACCTCCCTTGCGGTTTCGCACTGGAAATTAAGGAAATTAAGGATGGACACTTATGGTTGGGTGTCGATCCATGCATTAACTCGTTTATCTATCGTTTCATCATTATTTTAATGAAACGAACGTGATAACATTTCGTTTGAAACTAAAACTGCGCACTGACGTAACAGATATAATAATTTCATATGATTTCATACAGTTAATATAAATGACTGTAGATAAACGAGTTAATGCATTAAGTCCAACGGCGCGTAAGCGACCGGACAAGCTGAAACTGTAAAACTCCGCTGAAGAAGACATTAAAGTCGAAACCGGTCCGGAGAATGGCTTGTTTTGGTTGAGACGGCTGGATCGACAACCAACCATAAGTGTCCATCCTTAATTTCCAGTGCGAAACCGCAAGGGAGGTTCCGTTAAAGGAGTTGAGAGGCGGGCAGGATCTAGACCCCCTCTCCTGGCAAGAGAAATTCTGTGCAAATTACAAACACATATATATATATATATATATATATATATATATATATATGTATATATGTTTGTTTGTTTGTTTGTTTATACGGGGCACATCTAGTATAACTAACTGGCCCGCAAGCGAGAAAACATCGTTGCGGAAACATTGTTTCGCAAATAATGTTCCCCGAAATCTTTCCCCGTTTGCGAGAGAGACTAGGCGGGAAAACAAACAATAAGCTGTGTCAGTGCCAGTCTTACCTCATATCTTCTGTATTTGTAGAACTGCTTTTCGCTCCGGATTTAATTGTTCTCAGCCCTGAAATTTCAAGTATACATTTTAATCAAATGTTCAATTAAGCTCAATCGTACTGGTTTGTATACATAAAACAAACTGTGGGTAAGGATTATAAAAAAAAATGGGGTTTGTTCGGGCCTAGCCGATCTTCGGCGCACGGAAATAAAGGTCTTTTGCTGAGAGTTGTTAGCCGCTTAGAGTGGGAAAGAAATAGAATAGTTGATAAATTCAGGAAGTTTACATCCAAGGAAAAATCAAATATGCCAATCTACTAGGGCCACAAGGAAGTGCAGAGGACGACAAAAATAGTTAGTAGTAGTAACTTTTAATAATGATAATAATAATTAACAGACGTATTTATCGATGGTGACTCGGGCATACTCGGAAAAAATCCAAGTGTTCCTATGTCCTTCGGACTACTAGTTCGGATGTTCTACCATTGAGCTACAGGATACTCGATGGGGCTAGGCCATTAAACTAGGGTCAGCTGATATATGTCCCACGCACTGCTTGGACTGTAATGTCGAAAGATATAATAATAACAACACAACATGCGTGCGACTTTGCAAGGTTCATTATCACAATACACAGCTTGAAACAATTGAAGAAATCTATGAAGAAAAGATCTTTTAAAACGTTTCGTTTCGACTGCAGGTAATATAAAGTTGTGACCACGCTCTCGCAAAGAACTTTGTCGTTTTGAACCAATAGCCCATAGAGTGCATGAGCGGAATTCTCGATAAGAATTTTCCACAGCCTGATATCCCGGTCACTAATTATGTCCGATATTACATATATATTATTTTTAACCAAACTGATAAGCTCGTTTGAAAAACTAGCCTACTGATCAAAATAACTGCTCTGAAATCAAATAGCAAGGTCAGCTGATCTTTGGGCTAAGCAAAATATTTCCAAAACTTGTAAAATGTATAAACGACTTCTAGCTTTACACAACAAGTTGTCAACATGCAGGTCCCATTCAGACATATTGCCCTGGAGTATGACGCCAACTAATTTCAACCACTATCTTCGTTAAATTCCTGTA
>BLFK01000288.1:383037-403489 GCA_014634185.1 Astreopora myriophthalma
TCTCAACATCTAAGGTTATTTACAAACAGAAAAGCAACGACAAACAGCGTATTTTCTGTGCAAATTTGTAGCTTTTGTTTGTCCCAACTTCATCCTCTGGGTGCTCATGTATCGTATAAAGCGGTCACATGATAAGATGCTTATTGACTGAGTCGGTTAGGTCGGGCCAGAGGGAAAATATTTGGCCTTCGGTCATGGCGCTCGGTCCGACCGCCACGACCTCGGGCCAAATATTTTCCCGTCCTGCCCTGCCACTCAATCAACCAGTGCTTATTCTTTTAAGTCGTCATATTCGCGGATCCGGGGTTACACTTAGTCTTTCTTTCACCAATCAAGCGTATTGAGCTTTCAACGAACTGTCAGTTACAGTTATCATCATGTTTTACAAAGGACTGTACACGTATTTTGCTTAAAAAAAATTGAATGAGGTTGATTGCTGCCCACATAGGGCAGCTTCCGATTCCTGTCCTGAGTCTGGACTTAGTCTCGTACCCAGACTTCCCACGGCCAAGCGCGATCAATTACAAGTAGGATCTGGGTAAGAGATTAGTCTCGACCTTGAAGTCATCTGTTGCCTTGTTTCGCTGTGTGTTAGCAGTTCCCAGGCCCCGCTGCGTAGAAAGTCTGTTCCCAGGCCTCTCTGCGTAGCCTCGAGTGTGGTGGAAAGTGTTTGCATGTTTACGGATTTGTACGGCTGGCTGGAAGAATCATCTGATTTAATTGCCTCACTAGGCAATTTACTTCGCTCAATCGTCTTGTTAGACAACTTATAACTCAGTTTTTTTTCGCCTCAGTAGGCAATTTACATGTTTCATTTTCCTCTTTGGGCAAGTTACGATTCATACTCTTGTTCCTGATAAGTTACGATTCAGTTTGTTCGCCTCGGTAGCCTATTCACTTGCTTCATTCCAGTCGTTGGGTAAGTTAACGATCAACTGACTGGATGCAAGTTTCTCACCAGATTGTTATGTCGGGTGTTAATGTAAGCATTTCGGGGAGTATTCATCCCTAAATGCCCGTAAACAGTAATGACACATTTACTACATACAACATGCATCATTTACTGTCTCCACTTTGAAAACGATCTCAAACACGTTGTGGTATTTACGTGTCTCCCCAAACCTGGGTTCATGAAATCACTATCTACCATCCAACCCTTAAGGTTTCTGAATGGGGTAGCACTTTACTTCCAATATGGAACCACTACTTTATCATTGAAGGCATATCGTTGACCAGAGTGACGAAATTGTTTCATATCATTTTTGCTTAGCAGTGGCACTAAAAAACAGTAACGCTGATGTATACTATTCTCACCATGTTATTCAGTGTGACATCCTCTAAAATTACGTGCTTCCAGAGGGCGGGATGTTGGCTCATTCGGCGCCATTCACGGCAGACTCGAGCCAGACCACACAGTTCAATTGGATTCAAGAACTGAAATACAAGCAATAAGCATTTTCTTCGTCGCTCTTTGGTGCATCTTGGCGGGCGAGAAAGAGGACCTGCGGTAAAATGAGATCCACGCTGGAGTGGTCATAGCTTTGCAAACTAAATCATGCTCCTAAAAAAGCCCTTGTTCTAATCAAACTTCTGGTCCTTCACTTCCTATCTTAAGAGACCAGTGTCGTAACAAAAACAATTAAATAATCAAAGTTTTAACGCTCCAGACTCTCTTTGGTCTAACGCTTTGCAAGAGTGATGTAATAGTGGAAAATAATATAAATCTCTATTTAGTGGATTACACGGCGATATTATAGAAAATTCCGAGCGATTCGTTAAGTGGTCTTACTCGTGTGTTTGGTATTATCCTGTGCCTTGAATTCAGTGATTCGCAAAAGGAGGAGTCATCTGCATGCATAATAACGGAGATGGCGAATATGCTCCATCTTTTACCTTCACTTCTTGGAGTTGATGTCCCCATGGGAGACGAAAGCATCCTTCCGCCGTTAAAAGACGCATTCCGTGTGCCACCAATTTGTTCATCGTCGCTGTCCAAGGGGGTCACCGTTCTAAAACTGTCCGACGTAGTGGTAACTGCGTCAATTGAATTCTTGCGTTTCCTTTTTGTCATTAATGCAAGTTTCCCGTGAAAAATCCCCTTCTTAGCATCTTGGGGACCGTCAACTTTTGAATCTGCATCTGAAGAAGAATACATTACTGATCCGAGTCAGGTTAAACCCGTTTTTAACTATGTTAAACCCGTTTTAAGCTTCCCAGTGGTTAAATCTGTTTTGACCAAAGTAATTTAGTTGAACTCGGTTAAGCCCTTTTTTAATCAGGTGACCAGAGTCCCGATTTTACTTGCAGAATAGCTTTTTAAAAATGTAAAGATTTTCAACTTTGAATTCCCCTCAAGCGGAATAACCGTAAGAATAAGTTTCCGCACAAGTACTGAGAGGCGATTCTGAAGTGAACTCGAAGGTAGTCTCTTGCAAATGCGCTGATGTTACAGTTTTATAGAAAATTATATTCATACCTGAGCCTTTTCTTCCTTTTCTGAATTTCCTTTTTAGATTAGTGAGGCTAAATCTGCGGCTATTGGCAGGAGAAATTGGAGCACTCTTTGTAATTTCGCCGTTATCAAAAACCTGCCGATTATTCCCAATATTTGGAGCCTTGTATATAGACATCACTCCAGGTGGCTCCATACTAGGCTGTTCCTGGATGATATACTTCCCCTCTAAGGTAATTTCCTCTCCGCTGGGGACTGGGGGAAGTTGCCGTAGCTTCCCTACTCTACGCGATCCTCTACGTAACTCTACTGTATCATGTGATAATTCTGAATTCAATGAAGCAATTGACGAGGTTCCATCCGAAAGCGTTACGGCGCTGTCTGTGCTAAGTGCGCTGTCTATACTCACTCTTCCAATAACTTCTGGCAATTTCCGTCGTTTCCCAGATCGTTTCTTCCTGGGAGGACGTTGAGGAAATTTTGCGTCTTGCGTTTTCGTTCCTCTTCCATCATAGTGCGGACTAACAAAGCTGTCCATCGTTCGTATTCTTGCCATCCTTATGTTGTCTGGCTCAACAAGATGTTCAATAGAAGATTTGAAACAACTGGCCAAGTTAAAATCTTCTTGGCTTCCTGTTACCTCAAATAGGTCGCGATCGGTGAGCTCCTTCAAACCCTTATTTTCCGCGTTTGAATTAGAAGAACGTCTGAGGTAATGCTCGAAGCAAACATTTTCTGATTGGTTTTTTTCAGTGACTTGACTTGAAGTGATGCACTCCTCCCTGAAATTATCGTATACAGTTGGCTCTTGCTGTCGCTGAAAGCGTCCTAGGGAACTGTCAGGTTCGTTGACTGTGCGATCTTCTTCGGCTTCAAGTAACTGTTGCTCGAGCATATGAACATAATCAGCGATTTCTTTTCTGGCGTCTAATTGCTGTTTGTTGGTATCTTGGACATAGTTGTTCAAGGACTTCACAATGCTGCGAAAGAATTGTTGGATGCAAAGATTATGACAATGTGAACAGCATGACTGTTGTACTTTGTAACGGGTGGAAAAGTACTCCGTCTTTCTTAAAAGCAAACTTATGTTTTTTAACCGCAAGGAAATGATTTTAAAAACTAGTGAACCAGCGTTTTATTGCGTTCGAAGGAGAACGCAAACTTGTACTGGTTACTATAATAGCAGAGATGTTCCACATTCCTGCAAGAACACGCCCATTTCACACTTACAGGGGCACCGCTTGGCGTAAAACTATCCTTGGCTTTCACGTTACGCCATTGCCGCCATATTGGCACCCCAAAACAATAGATCCCTCATTAGCTCCTATTGTTTATACCACTAACATAGCGGCGATGACGCCACAAAGTTATTAGTGAGATTACCCGTTTGTGGGCAAACGGCAAACGTCAGGCTGCAAATTGCCTTTTGCCATATGTCAATGCCCCAAGGGAAACAGTGACTTTTGTTTCCCCGAGACCCTCAATGTTGAGGGTCGAGGGGGAACCAAACTCACTGTTTCCCGAGGGGCCAGTCATTAAGTGTTTTGTTATACCTCCCAACTCAAAATATAACAATACTGCGTAAAAATTATTTGCTTGACGTAGGCTGGCACATAACTGAATTTGCCGCCTTTTCAAAGGTGCACGAACTAGTCACGTGCGAGTCGAAAGTTCAAGTCGTTGTTTCCCTAGGGAGTTAGTGAGTTTTGTTCGCCCAAGGGAGTTAGTGAGTTTTGACCCATGGCACGTGACACGTTCTCCTCCAATCGGAAATCGTATTTGAGTTGGGAGGTATAACAATCAACCTTATACGCCTTATTCCAAAATGGCCGCTATTTTAAATATTCTTTTGTTTTATTCAAATTAGCCGTTTTTGCCTCGTTCAAGGTAAAATATTCTTTTGAATTTTGGGCTTAAAGACGAGGCAACAAGGACTAATTTGAATAAGAACAAAAGAGTATTAAAATGGCGGCCATTTTGGAATAAGGCGTATTTGATTTGTCTATTTCTTGCCTGTCAGTCACAGGTACCAAGCAAGTACTAAAAAGAGAAAAATTATCTACATTACTATCCATCTCAGACGTCCGTGGACAAGGGCTTTTTCTCAGCGCACTTCACGGACCGTTGGTTTCAGTCTGCCGTTCAAAAATTCAGGTAACGTGATAACATTTGTGCGGCTCTGCGGTTTGCAAAACACTGACCACGCAATGCCATTTCAGTTGTTGCTGCCCGCGGCCGCTAAACTGAAGAGATGTTGGAAAGGTCAAAGTTATATCCCAGGAAAAGCCTTGTCTGAACATTAACACAATTTTGCATAACGGTGGAGACCATATACTTGTTTTTTTTGTTGTTGTTGTTTTTTGTTTTTGTTTGTTTTTGTTTTTGAGCCAGTCCACATTTAGCGGTCCATTATCCCAGAGTTTCTCCTGGCGACAACCCGCTGACCAAAGAGACTGAGGACTCTACATTCATCAGTAACTATTTACATTAAAAATAAATCAATTCATCAGTGTTCTTGTTTGTTACTATGGAGCTGCATCCCAAAGATATTCCATCAATAGTTTTTGAGAGTTTTGCAAGGTTCGCTTTGAAAGCTACAAAGGAAGGTATGGTTTTGGTCTTAACTGGTACGCTGTTCCATATAATGCCGGCTCGAAGAGTAAAGAATCATTTAGTCCTTTCCAGTGAGAACGAGTTAGATTGAGTTTGAAGTTGTCCCCTAAATTATATTTGGTCACATGCTTAGTGAAGAGACTTCGTTATGCTTGGAGGTGCTAATTTGTAGTAAGCTTGTTAGGCAATATTCGCTAACCTCTTCTTATAGAGATAAAATAATGAGTTCCATTTAACGTCAATTAAAACTTCGTGCTTTGGGTTAGAAGGACATAAATTATGAATCAGTCTTGCAGCTCAGAGATGCAAGTCCTCGAGTACCTGGAGTGAGTTGGACAGCCCCATAGGGAAATGAAGTAAGTTACGCTTGGCAAAATGCCTTAAAAGTAAATTGATTCTAGGGTAAAGCGATCAAAAGTTTTCATCAACTTAAGTTTACCTATTTTTACGTTAAAATTTGAAGTGATGGATTTGATATGGGGTTTCCAGCAAAGTTTGTTGAGGAAGAAACCCAGTTAATCAGATTGTTATCCAAAGTGATAAGAACTAGGCCATTGAAGGCCGTCTTGGAAACAAACATGAGCTCAGTTTTAACAGGATTACTGAACATATAGTTACATCTAGCTCAGTTATGCAGTTTATGCAGTAATCTTTGGATGTGAACAGAAATAGAGTCTGAATTGAGTCACCAATAACGTTGGCAGTGGAGTCATCAGCAATCATTTACGTTATTCATGGCTCGTCAGCAGACGTCTTACGTTGTTCATGGCTCGTTATCTCTCGGCGATGCTCCGGGACTTGGCGGCCTCGGCATAGTGTCACTCTTCCTTTTGTATTAACGAGCCAGATCAACAATTATTTGCACGCTGCTTCCGCGTTACAAGTGAACAGGACAAATAAAATCATTAAAGTGTGCACTGATGTTGTCGCGGTGATTTTGCGACAAAGGTTCTCACAATAAACTCACAATAAAGAAAACGTTTTCCACAGTTTCTACTCGCTCTCCCACCAGCTGGCTCTTTCCCACCAGCTCGCTCTCTCCTACAAGCTCGCTCACACCGGTTCTGTTACAGGTTTTTCGCTTCGCCTTTGTCTCTCAGCTCAAGTATCTAGTTCCGAATAAAGGCTTGCTTCCATTTATCAAGTAACCATGCGGGGAAACGTCCTAACAAATAAGTCAATTTTGTTTACCATTATTGTCCTCTAATGTTTCTCAATTCTCTTGTTATTGGATGAAATGATATATGAAATGAATCATATATTGAACTGTGGATATGAAATCAAATGAAGCTATGATCCTCGAAGTTATGGACGCAATTTTAGCAATAGCATAGAGAAGCCTGAAAAAATTCAGGGCTTCAACGGGGTTTGAACCTATGACCTCGCGATGCCAGTGCGACGCTCTAACCAACTGAGCTATGAAGCCACTGATGTTGGGAGCTGGTCATTTATGGGTTCAAATTTTCCGTTATGAATGAATGTTACTCACGTCTCGCTTGAATAACTGGGACATAAGTCGTAACATTGGCACTTTTCACCCAGATATTATCGTGTTACGTTTCGTGGTACTATGTTTTGAGGCATTATCTTGGTTATGTGACCACACAACAGAGTCAGTGCCACCTTGAATTATTCTTATACCTGAATAAGTAAGCGTAGGCAGGAGTGTTTATTATTGCCAATGAAACATCTATACTAATTATACTAATTACATATTCAAATATCAATATTGAAAAAGGAGTTTTTTTAGCGAACAGCTCATAGTTGTAGATTGAATATCATTTCGTCGCGCATGTACATCGCTTACAGAAAGTTAGATATGAAATTTTCAGGTAAAAGCCGACCTTGCAAAAATTCTTGATTGGCTTCTTGGACCGCAACGAGCTGCGAGCTACGTTAAACAGTTAAAACTCAATTAAATCACAACCAAAGGTCCATAAAGCCAATTTTCTAACCCTAAGAGCCGTCTTATAGCGGAAGGATCAGAGCATGACCAGAAATCTTCCTAAGGGGATATCAATAATATTTAAAATACATGGTAAAACAAGGCCAATCTATCTGTGAGTAAACTTCATGGTACGGAATTTGACATTGCGTGACTAACCGCACAAAACTATCTCAATTTCATACAAACCTTTCCCACTCTTTTAACTTGAAATTTAAATCGTGAATAATTTTCATGTCTTGATTATGCCGCGACTCCAGATATCGTAATTCCCTTTCAAGTCTTGTTTTGTCCGCGAAGGGCTGTTCCCCGCCGAGGCTTTCCTCAACCGTATCCAAGGTTTGAATTCCGAGAGAGAGGCTTTCATCTTTGACTAAATTGTTCTTATGTTGCTCCTTGCAAAGCAAAAGACTTTGGAGTTTCTCTGAAAGGCTTTCTATTTCCTGCTTGCTCCGAACTACAGCATCTCGTAAACTATTTCTCTCGTCGAGTATTTTCTCTATTTCTCCGTCCTTAACTTTCAGTTGGTCTTGCAGAAAAACCAACTTGTTTTCCGCGAACAATATTTTTGCATCCTTGTCTTTGATATTCGCTGCTAGATCTTTAATATGGTTCTGAGAAAGTTCCAGTTCTCTTTCGCGGTGATCGCTTGTAAGCAACACTAACCGTCGATCACTTTCGGTCTTACCAAGTCTTTCTTTGAGTCTGTCTCGCTCTTCCATCATTGCTCGCAACTGTTCTCTTGTTTTCACCGCTTCCTCCTTCCTTAAAGCGAGTTGCAGCGCAATAATTTTGCTCTCAGGTAGAGTCAGACTCTCAGCAAACCCGTTTGTGCCAGCGTGCTTGCTTGCGCAGCCAGACAAGACTTCATTTAGCCGCTGCTCCCGTAAACGAAGTATCCTGATATCTTCGTAAGCTTTCCCTAACGCGTCAATTACGTCCCAGTTGTTTCTCTTCGATTTAAGCAACTCTTGATTGAGTCTAATAATCGCAGAATTGTCATTGCGACGGGAGACAAGTGAAGACGAAGGTGATTCGCTGTTAAGACATTTAAGGAGCATAATTGCAGAGTCTGCTTCTGTATCAGATGCCGAGAAGCGTTCATCTTGAAGATCCATGCTTTCAACGGAACCGTTTTCTTCCGTTGTTGCTGTTGAATTTTGTGAATGTCCTGTTAACGAGCCCGACGAATCATTGTTGAGCAATATCGAATTGCTTAAGGACTCTTCAATTTCTTGACTAACTGGACTCATGGCAGTATCAGACATTCAGCTTCTCCGCAGCACACAGCTGAATTCAAAACATTTTGTTACTATCTGCAAGGCTTTTTGCTCGCTCGGCAAACGTCATAATGATTCTTCACTATGACGCGAAGTTGCGCGCGCTTGCTTAAACATCGCATTGTGCAAAATTTAAGGGAGTTACTACTCGGAAGCCGAAAAGACATTTGTAGTTCAAATTTGGTTGACACAGCTGAGCTCAAATTATTCATAAGACAGCGACGTTTGTTGACGAACACAAGGCATACCACTCAAGGCAAAGAAAAACCAAGGTTACCGTTTACATTTCTATAGGGTGTGCCAAAAACCTTCGTGAAAAATATGAAAGACGTCAAAACATTTTTTAATGCAATATACACTTACTGCCAAGTGCTTGCTTTCAAAGTTAAGACGGTTTTATTAAACGAGGTAAGGTACCGAGATAGTATTTTAAACTTAATTTAAACTATTTCTGCTTTTGGTGTTGTATTTAATTTTTTTTCCCACCTCTTTTCTTTTATTTCACTCATAACGTGCCACTCATAAAATATCTTGAGATTCTATCAGCAAGTGCCTCGGGTCGATATATTCTTTTGCGTAACCCTCGAAACTGTTCTCGCCTGAAACCCTGTAGTCAATTAAGATCTAGTAGCCGGGATTCGAATTCAGGGTCTTAACTATTTGGCACGGAAAACTTTTCATGCAGGTAACAAAGCCCAGTCCGCACTGATGCATTTTCCTTGAAACGAACATTTTTTTTTTTTTTTTTGCATATCTTGTACACTAATATAAAACGATTAAAAGCAACTGATCAAAACAGAGGCTTTCGAAAACTGTTTCAAAATTGGAGGCTCTTGGATCTCTAGTTCTCGAAAATCGGATAGTTTTAGTGGACATTGATAAGCCAAGACTTTCGGACCTGTCTTCAAGTATTTTCATCTTAAAGAAGAAAATCGGCCATCGCAAAGAAACTCAGTCACAATCTGAGCAACAAGTAGGTTTGTGGGCATAACTCATTTTCAGCAAACCTGAAAAGGCTCAAGATATTAAACAGATTTTAACTTTTGGGGTCCAATTCCCTGCGAATTATTTCTCTTTTCTTCGGTTCTCCTGTTATATATCACGGCAAACGTGTGCCAAAAAAATGATCATGGTTCTTCCTTAATTATTTGTAAACTGCCAACCTTAGGTTTTACCATTACCTTAGGTGGCTGTAGTTATTAATTAATATGTGCACTGAAATATTGCACAATAGAGCAAGCGATGATGATAGTAGTTGGAACTGAATTGCTGTAGTACTGAAGCCGTAGAGAGCAGAGTTGAGCTCAGTTGGTGTTGTAGTTGGAGTAACTGTAGTCAGTTGCACTAGCAGTGGAGAGTTGATTTAGTTGCAGCACAATTTAGAAGTTGCTGTAAGTAAAGTCGAAGAAGGAAAATTCATAAAATCTTGAATAACCAACTCACGGGTGATTGGCATTGACTTATAATGCATGCGCAAATTTCATTGCTTCGTTTACACAGTGCAATAATAGGATAACTACGCGCATCAAGGTAACATTTTTTTGATCATGAAAGTTAAGGTGCACCGTGCAGTGATTGGTAGAAATGTGTACATGGTGCAGCCACCGTGCAGGTCTCTAGACAGTGGTGGCTACAAAGATGTTAGCATCAGGCCGTGCCAATCTTGCGGAGAACGGTCTGTTGTAGAGATGCCTGTATGAAGCAGGATCCACCAGCGAACTTATAACGTTTACTACATATATCGCACATCGTTACATTACACTCCTACTTGAATAAATTGCCCTAGCTTTTATACTTTAACAACGATACATTACTCCCGTAGGGCCCACGCTACACCTAATAACCATTGACAACAATAACGGCATTCCAACGATAACTCACGCTACGACACTACACAGGAGTCAGAGTTTTTGAGAAACTTTGATAAGTGTCATTTGCAGATGTGGTTTTTTTAGCGAGGAAGGGGGACTTGCGTGTTCCAAGGAGGCGAGAAACGAGACAAGGAGCAGCAATCGCGGAAATACGAACTTTTCACTAAACTTTTCACTAAATTTAGTGAATAATCATAATGAGCTGCGGAACATGAATCCTTCAGGATTTATAGACTTTGCGTCAGCCTCAAAATTAAACATTGCACATTTTGTAACGCAGGATTTACGTAGTATATCCTGAGCGTATTTGTTTGTGGGTGTTTTTGCCATGTGTTTACACCCCTACTTGAAAGTGATTTATACAGAAAACGTTTAGTATAAAAGTCATTCATTCGTTAGTCTTGTTAAATCCCGGATGAAGTCTGTGTGATCAGACGAAACCGGTCGGATGATAAACAAAGTTGACAAGATCTGTTGTTGCGCGCTGCTCACTAGTTTTTATTTTAAAAAAATTCCGTCGGGTGTAGTCAGTCGTAGTTGTGCTCCAAGTCAGTTTCTGCTTCATTCTCGACACAAGTCGCCATTTTGAGCGGTTCACTGATGACAGATACAGCTTTCCTGTCCTAGACCTTAGGATCACCTATATTTCATTGGAATAAGGTTCGAATTGTACCAAGTTTCCCTCAAGCACTGGCACATTTTCAACAAGATTTTTAAACTAACTGAATTGCTTGCCAATTCCAAGATTTTCTGATTCACCGTGAGATTTGGCTGCCAAATCGTGAGACTATGAGTTGATACCCAAAACTGTGAGAGTGTTCAAGTCTGGGTCAGTATTAAACCCAGTGGCACGGCGATAACGAAATCTATGTTTTAAAGGGCAATAAGCCGACTCAGAGAAATGGGAATTTCATAGCTTGGACGAAACGCCAGCCAAACGAGAAGACTATTACATGTTATAATTACGTTCAAGCGCTTTGTACAAAATACAACTATGAATGAAATGACCTGAAGTGCAGTGATTGTCATCCTTACATTTGTAGGGTGACGTTTGTAGCTGCCGGTTCTCTTTTGAGCAAAAGCATTCATTCTTGTGCACAACCCACTTTACCCGCCCTCAAGATTTGGCACTGTAACTCTCCGCACGGTACCGATACATTAAGGCACCCCACCGCAATTTTGTATCGTGCAAACAGATGCAGACCGAGTGTTTTTTCAGATACCAAAGCTGCAATATTATACGACTATCGTGCACACCTAAGTAGATGTGCTCGGCACGGGTAAACTCGGTACCGTATCCGAGTTGATCCAGGCCTGTTTCTACCGTTATACAGCAATTGGTCCTATCCTGTTGAAATTACTGAAAATCGCGGGAAACGGCATGTGAGCGCACAAAAATGTAATTTTTGCCACCAAACCAAGCCAGCGGACCTCCCTACTGGCAGGGTGGAGTTACAAGTCTATGAAATCGGTCTTTTTTTTTTTAATGGATCCGCGCCTGCGTTACTGAAAACTCTTAGCATGCAAAGCCACTAGTGCTCGTCGTGAAGTAGTGTCAACTTCTAGGGTTCGTGAGCTCAAAATACTGAAAATCATAAAAAAGTTTATTTAAAGATGCATGGTGGCGTGTATAATCGGCCATGGCGTGTCTAAAAAATTATTGTCATCGAGTTGCGTCATAGGAGTGCCTTCCGATAGTTCGTGTACGTCTGAAAACAGTTTTAGGGAACATGGAACACCATCTGTAGTGGCAGCGAACATCTCGGGTTTCCAGGCTGCCAAGTTTTCTGGTTCTTCCAAGGAATAATAAAGAGATTTTTTTTGGTTTTATTTTGCCTAAGTGTTTTACCTGTTGATTTTCCCATAGAAAGGCCTAGAACTTTCCAGAAACGTCTTTTAGACCGTGCGTGTGGCGAATGATGACTCGTGCAGATCGCGCGAGCTAGTCACAAATTTTTTCACAACCTTTTAAGTTTACGAAGAAAAAGAACCCTTAAAAGGCCGTTTTAGCCAGAAGCCAGCTCCCGTTTATAACGTTCACAAGTAGAAGCAAGGTAACGATTTCTTCTTCTTACAGTAATTAAGAGTAGCTGATGAAATTATCTGAAGTTCGTTTCTTGTTACTTTTCGCCGCCACTTCACTTGTAAATATTTGTAACTTTTCCTTATATTAAGTGAACATTGTACATAACCTCTATTCGTCGCCTGTCGTAAGAATTTCAAAACAATAACAACAATAAAGAATTTCTAAAAAGAAAACGGTTTGCCTTTTCCGTGCACCGTCGCTAACAAATTTACACGGAGTCGATGAATCGAACACAGCTTGTTTGTTGAAAGCCTGCGATTCCTTACCTTAGTCTGTTTCGATTTCTTGTCAGTTGGGCTTCCAGTAGCAACTCTAAATATCTCTAAAACTGTCGTCCGACGACATACGTCTTCGTTTTTGTCGTGGTTTAGCACACTTCTGGTGTTTCTGCGCAGGCCCTAACTATCAAGCTTGATCAGGCTTGCCCCAATCTCGTTGCCAGAGCCCGCTTTTCTTTTGGTCAGCACCAGGAACACGGACTCTGGCCAGCTCCAAAGCAGGAAGTCCGCAAATCTCAGACTTACGGCTCATCTAGGCAGACTCAGAACTTTGAGGCAATGGACTGTTACAAAAAAAGGACCTTCGTTGCGACTGCGCATCAATTGGCTGTGGCCAAAGTCCGTGTTCTTGGTGCTGACCAAAAGAAAAGCGGGCTCTGGGGACGAGATTGGGCTTGCCCTTGGTTGGTTGGCATACTGCGCTTCGGGACTCATGTTTGGAAAATTAAACTAAACTGTAAGTGGCAGTGGCAACGGTATTTTTCAGTATGTAAAGCACGTCCTGGGCATGCAGTCCTTTGTGGTTGTAAGCATATAAAAGGAGGGACTGTTGTTATGTATTCATCTCAGCTCTCGAACTCTGAAATTTTTTTGTTCACCAAAGCTTTTCGGTTGGTTAGGTCCGGTAATCTTGTCATCACCTCCAGCCCCCGATGTTGATGCGCCTGCATGTGGTTGGGGAAAACGTTCCCCATTTCCCACGCAGTGGGCTTTGGGGTTTTCGCACCAGGGGGTTGCACGATCCTTTTAGCCTGAGTGGTTATTGTTTGTTGTGTACTTAATGATTTATATCTATTTTGAGCGTTGTAGCGTTCATGGACGGCATTAAACACTCAGGCTAACAGTTCGAGCTGCAAACCTACTCCTGAGTATGAGTCGTTAATATAGGTAGGAACTCAGCGTATTTTTATATTAAGCCTTAGGCATGTGAATCGAAGTTTGTAATCAATCACTGCTCAGAGTATGATATCTTGACAAGCGCCGAAATCAAACCATTAAAAAAATTGTATTCGATGTTCTATTTGGCCTACAAACGCATGTAATCACTCCATTAAAATAATAGTCTCGATGTCTGATGGTTGAACCTTGTAAGGGAAGCCATGTCCTTTTATTCTAACACCTGTATATTTTGTATGTACAAATCTTGAAATAAATCAATCAATCAATCAATCAATAGATCTCTAGGTTGAAGATACAAATGTTACGGATTGAAAACCCGCAATGTTGTTGGAAAAGACGGTAAAAAATATTTTTGCCGTGAACAAATAGCGGAATTAAATGCAGCCCATGGGAATCGCAAATATTGGCCATTTTTAAAAATCCATAACTTTACTCCTGGGGAAGCGACGAAAAAGATTTTCCGTTTAATTTAAACCTTGATGTCTCTATTTCCTCTACAGATTAGTTTTCAGGTTTTAGTCTAATGATAAGTGAGTTGTGTACATAGCGCATAGGTAATTATTTTTTGGCTGTATAATATAAATAAACTTCAAGATTAAAGCAAATTGGTGGCCAGAATGAAAATCAACCGAAAATTTGTATCTCGGGTTTGACATGCCAGGCAAATGTGAACAGTATTTGTAATTAGCTTATCAGTGGCAAGAAATCGATTAGAGCGACTGAAATAGCAGAAAAATTGAAGGCACATCGGTTTCCTGTTGTATCATATCACGCGCCATCTGAATTTGGGCAGGAATGGAAAAGGGTTGGAAATGACCGTAGATACGAATCGGGTCGACTGGTAGAAAGCCTTTTATCGGTTTAATATATAGACATCGTGTTACAAGGAGAGCCTTTTTATCCAACCAGACAGGTGCCATATCGTTGTCACGCAAGGTGAAAATTCGGAAATTGAAAATGCCGTATTTTGAAAACGAAAGATGCTACGGCACTGGAAACTCGTAAAAGGATTTAGTTCGAGATTATCTTCAAGGTGCCGCAGATAAAAATTCAGAAAACCTCGTGATTTTGATTTTAGAATTTGATGACGTCTTTTGTAAGATTAAAACGTTGTTTTAAGATTTGAAATAAGCCACCCCACTCTATTAATTCCGCCCTCTAATAACGCGAAACTTAAATAACCTCGACCTCCCCTACCCCTCGCGAAGGTGACTACTGGAGTTTTTGCACAGAAATCTAATTCAATTTCCAGAGAAGAGAATCATGGCTGCCATGACGTCACTTGAAAATTCCATCCGACAATTACAGAGAGAGTATGGATCTAATTTGACAACCTTTTAAGACCACGGTTATTTTGGAATTTTTCCAGCCGGCCATACACTCAACCGAAATTTCCGCATTTACTGAAAATTAACCGGAAACAACCGTTGCCACCGAAAGATGTGTTTTAATTCACAAAGTACTCATTTATTACCGTGTATAAAAAAAATAGTACTTTTATTGTACCAGTTTTCGGAAGTAACGTTGCTATTGATTCAAGCCGCTTCAGTCGTACGACAAAATTTTTTTTTTATTGAGTTCCTTGTGACACAACGAATTTTGTCCTTTCATGATAGTCATTAAACCAATACTGCTCAGTATCCCTCCTTAGGTACTATTTTCAGCAAAACCTTCTAATTATGGCGATGACGGTTAAAAAAAAATACTTATTGTTATGTTGAGTGACGGGAATTACAACCCGCAGCAACAGATCTTCTGCTGACCAGATGCCTAGCTGTTGCACTGGCACTGCCACGCTTTCCTTGCGAAGAGACACTTGTTTGAAACTAATTTACAGGTTCCACCGGTACGACCGAGTTCTTTGCACCTGAAGAGAGTGATGACAGTTAAGAGGTGTTAGTTATGAAGAGCTTTGGAACTGTTCTTCCAGTATTAAAAAGACCCGTCCCGTCTCTTAAGGCGAGTAGCAAGCGTTTCCTCGCCCGAACATTTTTCTGCGCGAGAAGCTAAATGGATCAAGAGCCTCTATTCTTCCTTTAGATATCGTTTTATTTCTCGCGCAGCAAAAAAAAGTTTACAATTGGCCGATCAACGGTCCCACGGAACGCTTGCTTCGCAGACTACCCATCTCATCAAATACGTTTGCGAAAATCACTCGAGCTAATTTATTTTGAACACAAAATGCTCATTTACGAACCTGTCATCACAGGTCTTCCAAAGTGTTCCAGTGGCAAAATAACTCCATCGAGTACACCTGCTCCAAGTACTCCAGCATCCTCCTGGCATGTAACATATCGCAATTTATTTTTCGGAATCATAATTCAGTCGAATTAATCTTGACCCGAGGCCAATTAATGGAATTTTTACTTGTGTATTTTACAAGTGTGGATACTTGTTCTCAGCCACTAAACCAATAGCAGCTGCTTTTATCATTCCCACATGCAAACGTTTTCTCGAACGGAACGAGGTTGTAAGGATTAATGACCCGTAAATTCAACATAGAAGCATGACCACTCTTTTCCTGGATGAAATACTACCCCATCACCAGTTACCCAACGTGATAGACTAGAACATTTGCTTCCCCTTCTAGATGCCGGGATGCTCCTCCCTCGATGGCTTCAGAAGCATATTGTGAAGTTTCTGGACTGCTCAACGATTCTCAGTGACACATCTTCACAATGAAATGAACTACGAGACTGATTGTTTTGAGTCGGAGATGTTCGGAATAGCAGAGACTAGTACTTACCGATGCCAGTTTCAGGCATTGACACATCCAGAATAGCACAAGCCACAAGCAAAGCAAGAGCAACCTTAGCAGGTCCAAAAAAAGCCTGACAGAAAACAACAAACCCCATTCACTAATTAACAAGATAGGATTGCATGATGGTGAGAGTATTCGCCTCCTTCCAGTTGTGACCTTGGTGCAAGGCTTGGATTCGACACCTCGTCGTTGACTACGTTGCTAGTTCTCGTCCATGCCCCGGGGGTTATTTTCTCCAGGCACTCCGACAGTCATTGGTATTCACATGTTGTCATTGTCATTATTATTATTACCGTAAAACTGGAGAAAATGTGCCAGTTCACAAGTAGATAGATAGCTAGATAGATAATTGCAATGGCTCCATAGAGTGGTTATTCTTCCACTGAAATCAGGAGCGAATTGGAATTTAGAAACGTTGGTTTTTGAGGAGAGGGGTGAATTGGAGTACCCGGAGAAAAACCTCTCCGAGAACCAACAACAAACTCAACCCACATATGGTGTCGAGTCCGGGAATCGAACCCGAGCCACATTGGTGGGAGGCGAGTGCTCTCCCCACTGGGCTATCCCATACTCCCCCAAGCAGATTCTGAGCCACCTTATTATTATTATTTTTTTTTTTTAATTTTAAGGTGGCTCTGAATCTGCTCCACAGAATTTTTTTAAACTTTGCAAAAAGTTTCATCTTGGTCTGTTGATCACTTTCGAGCAATAAAAGAATGGGGGTCACCGAATTCGTTTTTGAGATATGAGCAACTAAAGCCAAAATATAGGGTGTTTCTACAGTGTTGTAGAGTCAATCGTCCTAATAAGTGAATCTCTTGAAAGTGTTGAAACTGGTTTGAGCCGCCTTAAAGCTGAGTAACCAGCTACCCAGGAAAAGGGCTCAAAAGTCGTAGCAATTATGATTAAGTTGTTCTTACCATGAGAAATGATGGATGAGGCTTCGATAGCGTGTCAGAAGCTGGTGGATCAGTATATCCCAAAATCTGTCCTTCCAGAGTATGTCAATGATAGAATCCCGTGATTCTCAACGTCATGAGCTATATATATATCAAGTTTTGAATTCTCTGAATGATTCGGGAGTGTATCAGTGCGTGTCATTATGATACTGTTAATTCCAATCACGTACGAGTGGTTACAGTCGGTGTCGAAACTCGCCGATCTTTGCCAAAGATAGATTTTCTCACGTAAAACGAGGAGGAAGGCAAACGAAAACGCAGAAGAATCCAATAGAAACACACACTGGCCAAATATTAAGTATTGCTTATCTGGGCCCGTTTCTCCAAAGTCCGGAAAACTAGCTATTCGTGTAAGACTAGAATTCACTCAGTTGTTGTTTATGACATAGCAACCAAAAGTGATCTAGAGTTTGGTCCTCTAAGATGTTCCTTAGTTACGAAAGGGAACGAAACACGCCCGAAAAGTTACGGGCCCTTTGAGTAATGCACGCTAGGTCAATCAATCGAACGTCTCATATCACTAAAGGAAGCAGCTACCACATACACACTTCGCATGCACTTGCAGTTGAAATTTGCCAAAAAGAATTCATTTGTATTGAAATAAAGCGTTTTTATGACTAAATTAGTTGATTTGAGACTTGATATATCCATGGAGCTGACACCATTTTATTCGTTTTGTTGTTGCTTCCGTTTCACCTTGAGATCAAAGTGAACATTTGTATGGCCTAGGGGAGGATGAGGTCCAAATTAACTGACAACACCAAATTGAATGGCGTATGGCGAATTGGATCATGTGTAAATTAAATATTCTTTGTTAAATGGTACACTTTCGAACCAAATGGCATTTATCGTAACGAATGGATTGTGTTTAAATTGAATGGTTGATGTTCAGTGGCACACTTACGAACCGAATGGTGTATTATCGTAACGAATGGTAAATTGAATGCATGATTGATGTTCAATGGCACACTTACGAACCGAATGGTGTATTCGTGTGTATTGGTGTATTGGTGTAGTGGTATATGGTGTAATGGATTAGGTTTAAATTGAATGCTTGGTTGATGTTCAGTGGCACACTTACGAACCGAATGATGCATTATCATAACTTATAATATACATGAAAAAATTTCTCGATTCTGATTGGCTAAGAGAAATGCAGTTTTCAGGAAACACGATGCAGAAAAAAGGTAATTCAGTGCAGAAAAAAGGTAATTCAGTGCAGAAAAAAGGAAATTCAGTGCAAAAAAGAGAAACATTTTTTTGCGGCTCAAAAAACTTAAAAAAAAAACATTGAAAAACCTGTTGTTTTGACTGAACGCGCGATGATATATTTGCAGGGGTTGAATAAAATATTTTTGCAAGTGATTTACCGGGCTTGCTTCTGCATAATTATGATAAACTATCTCGCAATTTTTTCATGAACATTATTAGTAAGTAATCACATGATTTTTCTCGTGCAATTTGGAATAAATCACTCGTAAATGTTTTCAAAGACCACAAATTGCACTCGCCCTACGGACTCGTGCAATTTTCTGAAAAAATTGACTCGGGCTTATTTATTCCAAAATTTCACCCGAAATCAAGTGATTACCTCTACGAATGGATCAGGTTTAAATTGAATGCTTGAGTGATTTTCAGTGGCACACTCACGAACCGAATGGTGTATTATCGTAACGAATGGTAAACTGAATGCATGCTTGATGTTCAGTGGCACACTTACGAACCGAATGGCGTATTATCGCAACGAATGGATCAGGTTGAAATATAAATAAAAACTTTATTAAAAAACATCATCCAAATAAAAGATTACAGCGTACAAGAAATGGTAAATGTTACAAATTTATCTTTCCAATCACGTTTGCGATTTTTGCCCCACTAAAATCAGAGTTCAACTCATGTTTGTTTGTTTGTTCTGAAGCCTCTTTACACATCACACTGCTGATCTTAATAAGTTAAAGATTAGTTTTGCTCTCAGCCAATGAATTACAATGCTATAGTCCATCTGCTTCTTCTCGGATAGCTTCGGGGCTATTTCAGTGAGAGATCGCTCGGCGTCTCTGCCATTTCCGCCACATGGTGAGAACACGAGAAGATCGAAGGAGCCATGCTCGACTTCAGTGATTCGCTGGTTGCAGTGTCGCTTTTTCTCGTTCTTATTGCTCGAGAAAGCCGTGTCCAGTTTCTGGTTTAGGTGGCTCTTTGCGAAAGGGTTAAAAACGCTAACATCGAAAAATGCACGTTGCCCCCTGCGCACTGAAATCTAGCCGAGCTTATCAGGGGAGTTGGCACTGCTGGTTAAAACTTCTCCTGTCAAGGTCTGAAGGTGTGGCTCGACCTCAGGATCATGACATACATCCTTAAGAAGGGATGCAAACAGGTCTCGCACTTCGTCATGCCTCCTGTAGACAAATCCGCCTTTCATACACGTCATTGCATGATCAACGTCGGATCTGTTGCCACAAGGACATGTAGATGGGAGATACTTCAGTGTCCCCTGAGCGGTACCTATGGCTGAGCACATCGTAGAATTCCCTTTTGTTCAGGTCGAAGTTCTCTGACTTGGTAATGTTGTTAACCAACTCGGGGCACCCTTCACATTGCCAGTTCACTTGCCCTAAGTTGTTCTGGGTTCAGCTTAATTCTCACGGAGCTGTTGTAGGATCAGGTTGAAATTGACTGATAATCGATAACACTGTCTTAGCATAGGTTAAGTGACACACTTTCTAACTTAATGGGGCACAACTAAATGTACTGGCTCACTGGGGATGGCATTCTAGACAGCACGGTGCACGAGCCTGGGCTGATCTTCAGTCCCCCAGACGAGCTTCCGGCGCTTGACAGTGAAATGGCACTGTGAGAGGGTTAGCATAAGACAATACAGGGTGTAGAGGATTCACTTAATCAGTCCAAAAGTGTAAACAGCCTTCGTGTGGAGGGTCGCATTATCGAGGATACGGTAGAAATGGCGTCTAGGTTTAATTCTCATTTTACATCTGTCGCAGATAAACTCAGGTCGTTACTTCCTCCTCAAACAAACTTTGACATGTCCAAACTGATCAATTTTGTCTCCTCTGGAAAAGATAACAGCGTAATCTTTTCCATTCCACGCACGCACCTATTCACGGTAGAGGCCAAGGTCATTGACTGCCTTAAGGTTACTTCCCACCTTCGCGGGTGCCCTTCGGAAAAAAAATCGTACGCGCCCCAGTTTAAATAAAACCCTAACAAACTATATATCATAAGAAAGCTTAATAAATGCACTTTACGAAAAAAATACAATTTTAGCGATATTTTCTTTCAGGAAGTG
>BLFK01000288.1:404313-418009 GCA_014634185.1 Astreopora myriophthalma
AAGAATGATCATCGCAGTTAATTTTCCAATTTAAGCAATTGGAAGGAGAAGCCTGAAAAAATCAGGGCTTCAACGGGATTCGAACCCGTGACCTCCGCGATACCGGTGCGATGCTCTACCAACTGAGCTATGAAGCCACACATTGGGAGCGAGGTCAATTTAGTGAGTTGATATCTCCCGCGAGGAGTGAAATAATGTGAAGTATATATGAAATAATTCATATGTGAACTGCGGTTGTAGATGAAAGTAAAGAATGATCATCGCAGTTAATTTTCCAATTTAAACAATTGGAAGGAGAAGCCTGAAAAAATCAGGGCTTCAACGCGATTCGAACCCGTGACCTCCGCGATACTTAAATGTCCTTAAATTTAGCAGTTTCTGAAATGGTTCATTGGGCCACAGCTAACAAGCTTCCACTTAATAAGAAGAAAACTAAAGTTCTTACCATCTGTGGCAAACGTCTTTCCAACAGAATCGCTAATGAGATTACTATTTCCGTTGAAGCCCTGATTTTTAATCCTTTTTAAAATTCCAATGCATCCCGTTGAAGCCCTGATTTTTTTTCAGGCTTCTCCTTCCAATTGCTTAAATTGGAAAATTAACTGCGATGATCATTCTTCACTTTCATCTACAACTGCAGTTCATATATGAATTATTTCATATGTACTTCACATTACTATTTCTGTTAATGGATCGCAACTTGAAAACGTATACAATGTGCAAAGCTCTTAGGTGTGGAAATTGATAAGAAACTGACATTTCAATGGCATGTTGATAAGTTATGTAAGAAACTATCCCAGTGCATTGGAATTTTAAAAAGGATTAGACTTTGCCTGGAAATAAAACATAGAGTTCTCTTTTATAATGCTATTATTAGACCAGTGATGGATTATGTAAGTGTTATCTGGTCTAACTGTGATAAACACTGTCTAGATAGTGTTTTAAAGCTAGAAAAGAGAGCAGTAAGAATCATCCTTGGTGCGGTTAGTTATGCGCCCGCGTTTAAGTTATTTAATAAACTTAAATGGATTCCTTTCTTTGAGAGCTCGTAGGATGCTAGAAACTAGCCAAGTGTTGTATCATATACAAGCGTTTGCGAGGTCGCGTGCCCAGTTATCTTACAAATCTACTAACACTTTCCAATGAGACTCATTCACGGCAGACTAGATTTGCTAAATTTAATATAGCCTGTCCTCATGTGAAACGAAAAACTGAAGGTGGAAGAACATTTACTGTGACTGCTTGCCAGGAATGGAATAAGCTACCTCTTCAAATGAGAAAAGCAGAGACTCTGATCTCGAGACTTTTGAAAAGTGTCTTTGGAACAGGATTTTTAAAGATCAGCAACTCTTAGATAATTTTTCATTATAAATATTGTGCCGCATGCTTATAATTATTTCATAGTTTTGTAGATTTTTAACACTTTTTATTGTAAGTCTTATTTCTATTTATTTATTAACTTGTAATGAAGGTCACCAGTTCATTAGTATTTACATGCTTTTCTTTTTTTTCGTGCTACCCTCGTTAAATAAACACTTTACTTAATTAACGTCGTGCCGATGTACATTGAGAGATGATGATGATGATGATGTATATCTATCAACGTCGAGGTGATGTCAGAAGTCCATAACTCAGAAGTCTCTATCTGGAGAGGAATGCGGCCCATCAGTCTACGATATTAGGGACTTTAACATCTACTACGGCGAGGCTCTGGTACGGCTGAGGCAACCGAAAGAGACTGGGCCGACTACGCGGTCTCCCGCCAAACTCAAATTGAATAAGTTTTGTGCAGTACGGCGAAGTCAAACTCGATGTAAACAAATGAAACTCTGCTCCAAGTTTTTTTGTTGTGGTTTGTTTGTTTAGAAAAAATGGTGTCTTGGAAAGAATTAAGAGAGCTTATAATGCTCTATTATGACATGAATGTCCTCGATGACGCCAAATTTCTCTTACTATACGACCTTTACAACCCACGAAACCTGGACTTGCCGTGTAAGTTGTATCCACATTTCGACCTCCAAAACCTGACCGAAGATGAATGTTTGTCCGAATTTCGGTTCAAGAAAGCTGACATCCCAAGACTTCCTCAGGCTTTACGGATTCCTGATGTTATAAGTTGTCACCAAGGGACAATTTGTGACGGAACTTAAGGATTGTGTATGCTTTTGAAGACATGGTCCGCTTGTTCGCTAAGCCCGTTCCTGTACTGTGCATGATAACAAATCAAGTTTTGGATTATATCTATCAAGTTCACAGCCATCGCATTCTGCAATGGAATCGTCAGCTGCTAAGCCAAGCTAATCTTAAAAGATTTGCCTTAGTTGTTCACCGAAAAGGAGGCCCAATTGATTACTGTTTTGGTTTTGTCGATGGGACAGTTCGCCCTATTTGTAGGCCCGGCACTGTCCATCAGCGGTTGCTTTACAATGGACACAAGCGTGTCCATGGAATCAAGTTTCAGTCTGTTGTTACCCCGAATGGAATAATTGCAAATATGCATGGCCCTGTTGGTAAGTTGTCTTTTCTTTAGAAAATTGAATCTGGGGTCAGGGTGAGTAGGCAACTGCCAATGTGCTTTGTTTTCCCTTTTCATCTTGGGAAATTGCATGAAATTAAACTTCCTGGAAACATGCAACTTCGAACTTACGATGCTTGCGATGTGTTCTTGTCTAACAAGTCCATCTTTTGGCTTCACTTAGAGCAAGTGTTTTTGCTGTAAAAATGAACGTTTTTATGCCACCTGTCTATTGTAACGAGTAAAGATCCGATAAAAATACAATAGTTTACTCACGTAGTGAACCCTCCGTCAACTCGTCATGTTTGCCGCACCAGACAGCCGTGCTACGGCGGGAAACCTTGCTCGAACCATAAGTAGTGACGTCACCGGAAGTAATCTTTCACACTTTTGCCGAACCAGAGCCTCGCCGTAGTGGATCTTACAGTCGCTATTCTATTTTTAGAACGGCTGCTGCTAGAGTTGTGCCATGATTTGCATTTGGCACGAGCAATCCCTCGTGCGGCCCTTGGTTGCGGACCAATTGAGACGCATTGTGGTTATCATGCCCAATCTGATTGGCCCTAATTTGGCCGGACCTCTATTCTAAATTTAGACAATATCTTAACCTGATGGGCCAAGGCCAAATGAGAGAGATCGAGACTTCTGGGCTATGAACTTCTGATGATGTATATTAAGAGCTTGTGCAGAAAGCCTTCTCAGTAATGGCAGTAGCTCGACTGGGATGTGAGCGACCGGCAGCAAACCCCACGCCGACAAATATTTCATCTGTCACGTCTTCGGATTCCCCAGCTCAGTGCGACATCAGCACCTTCTGCATCATCTGTCAGACCTGCCGTTGAAGAATGTGACACTGTTAATGAAGTACCTAGTCGATTGCTGTTGTACTACGAACCCTCAGAAAAGTGACGCTTCGGGTACGTTCTGTGTTTTGTAAGCAGTGTTCCAACGGTCCTCTTATTAAAGGTGTTTGTTGAGTTTATCCGGTCTCTCAAGGATCACTGCAAAGAACATCGCCGTGTATTTGGATTTCAGCCTCTTTTATCTTCGAAAACACGCAATGCCTATTTTAGTTGTAGACTGCAACTCGTCCGCCTTGATGGATTGATCTTCCTGCCCAGACCCCAGAATTCCTGCCCGGAATGCCAATTCAGGCGTCATGCATTCAGTTTGGTTTTGGCCTTGTTAAAGTGCCACTACGATAAAAAATCATTCCTGTTTTTTTTTTAATTTCGAAAGTACTTTTGCTGAATATTCGGCATGCGAAATTTTCTGCAATTGTTTCAAGGGAAAGACTATTTTAACTGCATCTTTTTTTTTTAATTTAACGGTCCTCCATTACTGGTGCGGATGCGACCGATAAAACTTCAGAGAGCTGGATCGAGGAGGAAGTGAGGTCATTTACTCACAAGCTGAAAAATGGAGTGTATGATTGCAGCTAATTTAGTATACAGCACAGGAATTTTTTGCATTTAGATTGTGAAATTCGTGTTCTGCATACTAATTAAGCCGCATTCACACACTGCATTTTTAAGCTATGCAAATGACGTCACTTTCTTCTCCTCGATCCAGCTCTCTGAGGGCTTATCGGTCGGAACCGCACCAAGTAATGGCGGACCGCTAAATAAGAAAAGGCAGTTATAAATAAACAGGCTTCCTCTCAAAATGGAAACAATTTCACCTGCTGAGCATCCAGCAAAGGTACTTCCAAAATCTGAAGAAAAAGGAGAACTTGCTGGAGAAAAAGGAGAACTGAATGGACCATTCAATTTAAACACGACCCATTTATTTCGATGATACGGCTTTCAGTTCGAAAGTCTGCCACTCAATATATCGACCATTCGAACAAGATCCATTCGCTACGACGATACGTCATTCAGTTTGGTGTAATTTGTTAATTTTGACGTCATCGCCATAGTGTACAAAATTTCGATAATTTAAAATTCGACTTTAAACAATAAACATGACTTCGAGGCTCCAGGGAATGAAGTAAGGATTTGTATGAGTTTTTCCCCCGAGGCTCGAGATGGTGCCTTTGGTCTAAGAGTGTATTTTTCATTTATCGAAATTGGCCTATTGGACAAAGCCCCTCCTACAAGGCGTTTGGAAAATCAGGAATCCGGAACCAGAAGCGAAACCGGAACTGGAAACGGAAACGGAACCGGTGTAGGAAAGAGTTAAGACAAAAATATAAATAACGTAAAATAAAAGACAAAGTTGTGGTAACCAGTCAGTGTGGGAGCCAACTGTTACGCCTTAGCTAGGGTGTCATGTCACGGTCGCACGGTGAGACCGCAAAAGTAGTCTACATGCCCGTTGTGGAGGAAACCTGGAGACAATCTACCTTCCGATTTGGCAACGAGTACGAGACGAGGTTTGAAATTTATCCCCTGTGCTTCAATTTAGACAATCACTCGTTTACTATTTCGTGTTATTAGAACCTTCTTATGCCATGGTAGGCAAGAAACAAGATGTAAGAATTCTGTTGACGTGACTAGTTTAAAATAGGAAACTCGTACTCCTACTCAATATTTCGTACTCATAGTCACATTGGGGTCATATTTTTTTAAATGGTGGAATAAGAATCGACATGGAAGTCAAGAAGCGTCCCGGTGAGTGAAAAAAAAAACTGCAAAAAAGGGCGAAAACACACGTAATATGCGTTTTATTTCATCTTACTACAACTGCATGGAACACTGATCTCCAGGGTAATATTTAAAAAATAAACCCCTTCAGGCGGCTGGAATGTCGGCTGATAATCTTCGCGGCTGAGAGATTATGCGAAAAATGAATATTTGGCCGAGAAGCGAAGCTTCGAGGGCAAATGTGAAATTTTGAGGACAATCTCTCAGCCAAGGACATTATCAACCGACATACCAACGAGCCAGAAAGGGATATAATTATTTTATAACCCTCCGATTAATTTTCATACGTTTCAACTTGGTTGACAGTTCTGCCGGCTCTATGTTTTGATCTGTTTTCAAGTGCGGCTGGAATTTTTCTATCTTTCCTACATGCTAAACTTGGACGAGAACGGTTGGTTTATTTTATACTTAGTAAACACAGCGCATTAATTCTCTATTCAGGCCCGTAGGCAGGTTTTTTTGCGGGAGGGTGCGATCGAACGAGGAGAAGGACCAAACGAGCGCCGGAGGCGCGAACCTCTAAGGGGGGGTCCGGGGGCATGCTCCCCCTGGAAATTGTCTGAGACTGCATTTCGTGCGTTTTGAAGGCAGCATGATATGAAAACAGGCAGCCAAAAGCGAACTTAAAAACGTGGATATCACTCAAACTTTTAAATTTCAAAATTGATTTTTTTTGGGGGGGGGGGCGCAGAGACTATTTTACGTGTGTATTTTACAGTTTTAGAGAATGTCACTATTTAAAAAGAATAAAAAAAATAAAGTTGAAAATCCGTATTATCCACTGGGTTTGCTGCAGCAAACCGTGATGATCAGCAGTCCTGCTCTTTCAGTAGTGTGCCAAGCCTTCGTGGATACTTCTTAGCAAACAGAAACATTGAAAGAAAGAAACAATGAAATTGATTAAAATTCTGGCCATCTCTTGACTAAATTGTTAAAATCTCCGTCGCTGGCTACTAATCAAACATGGAATATACATATTGCTTACTCATTTCATTTTTACTACACAAACAACGAATCAGAACAGATCTATACTGCATCGGTCGCACCCTCCCCCCCCCACACACACCCTTTCCTTCTCCCTACGGTAGGGTCTGCCGGATTATGCCGGCATAATTTTGAGCATAATACAATATCTGGAGCATCAGGCATAATGCTGGCATAATACTAATATTTTTGGAGCATAATGCCTCTGTTTCTAAAAACTGTGAGAGGTGTATGCAAATTTTGCCAGCAACTCGCTCTAGAATGTACAAAGTTGATAAAAGTGGGAATATTTTAGGAACTTGATACCTTAGACTCGTACCCAGTGCATTTTGGTATCATCCAAAGCCTGGTTACCTCTATGCCAGGCTTCCAAGCTTGTATATAGTTCGTGGGATTTGCATCATGGCAGAATCAGATAATTCACTAAATTCAGATTCTGCTGCTGGTGATCAGCCAGGCACTGCTTCTTCACTTGAAAACCAGTCAAATGAACAAGTCACAAATGTTCTACAGTTGTTGAGAAGAGCAACACCCTCGACTCTTGCACGAAGTCGGGTTGTCAGTCGCAATACTAAGAAGAACATGGAGCGAAGAGGACCAGGAAAGGCGAATGTTAAGACTTCTACAACAGTGAAAACTGTTTCAGTACAAGCGAGGGTGCGTGAATTCAAAGATAAGCCTTTTTGTGAGAGTAACAGCAAACTATTTTGTAAAGGCTGTCGTGAGGTTTTGGCTACAAAGGCAAGTATAATTAAAAGGCATATTACTTCTGAGAAGCACAAGTTGGGTAAAACAAGGCTCTCCCAAAAAGAAGCACGTGAAGCCACAATATTGTAGGCCATAAAGAAATACGACAATGAAGTAAGTCCGGAAGGGGAAACTCTTTCCGATGAACAGCGCGTTTATATAGTAAATGTTGTAAAAACCTTTCTGAAGGCAGGCGTCCCCCTTGAGAAACTAGACAGTTTTCGTGCACTACTAGAGGAGGGAGGATACCGCCTTACAACTTCCCCACACATGCGTCAACTCATTCCACTCATAAGGAAGGAAGAAGAGGAAAGAATAAAGGGTGAGATTTCAGCTTCTAATGTTGCTGTTATTTTTGATGGCACAACAAGGCTTGGGGAAGCTCTGGCAATAGTGCTCGGGCACGTTACAGCTGACTGGAAAATTAAACAAGCGTTAGTTCGACTTCAGTTACTAGCGAAGTCACTTAAAGGAGAAGAGTTGGCCAGAGAGAGATCATAACAGTTCTTGCTCAGCAGTACAATGTCACCAATAACGGCCTTCTTGCTGGGATGCGGGACGGTGCATCGGTAAACGCCGTTGCTATGAGAACTGTGAAGATAGTCTTTCCTAAAGTCATTGATATCCGTTGTTTCTCCCACACTATTGACCGAGTTGGACAGCACTTCAACATCCCAACAGTAAAACAGTTGCTTCAGCTTTGGAACTGTTTGTTTGGACACAGTCCTGCAACACGACTGGCCTGGAAGGAACAGACCGGACTGGCAATGGCAGGGTATTCGCCAACAAGGTGGTGGAGCTGGTGGGAGGTGGCACGACAAGTAATGCAGCAGTTTGGAGATGTCCTTCCCTTTGTTCAACGCAGACTACAAGTTGCTGATAATAGAGCAGCTACCCTGACGCAGATTGAAGAAATGCCATGGAAGTGTCATTTTAGTCCGGCATAATTTGAGCATAATACCTCCAGTCGAGCATAATTTTGAGCATAATACCCTAGTTTCACGGGTGACGCCCGAAAGCATAATACTCGATTTTTAGAGCATAATCCGGCAGACCCTAGTCTATAATATTCTCTTGGTTTGAGTTTGCTTATTGAATCTTTTTATGCTCAATAATGAAGGCTACTTTGAAGGCTAGTTCTCGGGCCTGTCAATGTCATGCTTGCAGTTGCGTGCATTACAAGTCTCTTTACTGATAAACTAATTTCTGTTCACATTTGCCTAGCGCGTCAGAAAAGTTGTAACGTCTCCACGGGCTTAATTTTATCTTTAAGCACGACTTCGAACAAAGTTCGTTCGTTTAGTGGAACCCGAGATATAAAATGTTGGATATTCTACATTTGCGTAATATTGACGTTTGTTTACATTGCATTCTTTGGACAACTATAACTCCTCAATGGAATTGTTATTCATTCGTAGTATTACACGTACAAATATTTTTTTACGTGTAAATTGTAAAACTGTGTTGTATAATCATTCAGAAAACAGTCGAATGAGTTTTGCGCTAAAAGGAAATATTTTTTTACCGTCTCTTCAAACTTATCACTACCTCTTTGCTAGCTTTTGAACAAGTGCACTTGTCAAGGAAAAAATTGACAAGTTCGTCTTAACACACGAGCAAATAAAACTTGTCAAGTCCATACTTGTCACAGAAAACTTGCTCGTCTGTAACCGCCTTAACCGAGTTCGACGGCGCCAGGTACTAAACGCAGGTCACAGGTCATTGTTTTACCAATACAGAGAGTATCCTAAACATTCATTTAAGTTAACCTTAGGCTTAATTAGGCCTAAACAAATGTTTTTAGGCCTAATGTTAGCATTTGTAAACGGTTAAAGGCGCTGTTACACGTTGAAACTTTTAGCTGAAAGTTGTGTGCAACGGTGCAACAAGACCGAGCGAGACCAGTTTCACGAGGTGGTGTTACACGGTGAAACTCTTGTTTTTATCACCGCTGCGATCGTTGTAGCCGTTGTATGAGTAGAAAGCGGTTCTACCTTTCGTGAAACAAGTCTCGCAACGGAAGTTCAAAAAAGCTTCACGAAACCCACCATGTTACACGATGCAACGACTGCTGAAACTTTTTTCGCAGCGCCGTTGCACATACTGTTACGCTGACTCAAAATCCACGGGGACTGGAACGAGACAATCAAACTCCGTGAACTCTATGAAGTTTTCCTTGTCCTAGGCGTTTTTGCGGTTTTAATAAGGTTTTGTCTGTTAACGTTCAAAGTTTGATGCCTAATGCTGTTTTCTGTTTTGTAATTTTCTAATGTTGGACAAGCTTGAACAAACGTAAGTTCACACCACTTCGTCGAGCTTTCATTTTCCATTTTTTTTTATATATATATTTCAAATCATTGATAACGTGATTATTTTTCTTATAGCTTCAGATTGTATACCATTACTGTTTCGTAATAAATCCTGAAAACACCAAGCTTTCCTGTTGTCATTCCGTCGTTCAGCGAACCACATACGTTTCAGCTGAAAGTTTCAACGTGTAACAGCGGCTTGACCTGCGTTTTGTACCTGCCCGTTCGCGGGCCGTACTGCAAGTTACGGCCCTCGTTTTTTCCAGTTCCAGTTCCCGTGTGCGCAGCACGAGGGCTGTGAATTAAACTGGAAAAAAAAAGGAGCCGTGACTTACAGTACAGCCCGAGAAAACGAGGCTAGTAAGATATTTATTATGTCTCTTGGTAACGAATCGAACAGGAAAGCGCACTCTGAAGTTTAGCGGGTCGGGCTGTAAAATACGGCTCGCTGAACTGGCCAATCATAGCGTGCGTACTAACTGAGAGATATGATAAAAACTTGAACTTGAAGCATTTTTATCTTAAACCTAGGCACAAAGACCGTTATTTAGAGGGTTTAAATGCGTTTGTGCGGCAAATAGAAAAACATATCTTTGGCGGGGTGTTTTAATTTGAAAACACTCCTTTGGGCTACCTTGGTGAATATTTTCGTTGAGTTTTGGATCCCCAAAATTGCCAGAGTTGGTTACGGTTATCAGTCCCAAGTATTCTAGTAAACAATGTACGATAAAAATTCGAAAATTCCATGGTTTAAAACAGCTTTTATGCTTAGGTACAGGTACACGAGTTACAACAAGGATCTCGAAATTCCCACACCTAGGTTAAGTTCACCACAGGCGTCCCAAGCTCACGTTTAGGGAAAGCGAAGAATTAATTATCTATTTGTTCTGTATTCAAAATTTTTATATTTTAATTGAATAAATATGTAATAAAGGTTGAGGAGGAATTCGATTCCGATTCCACGATCATTAATAAGTAAGGCGATAATTCACTCAGGGGATGGTGTAAGTACAGTAATGTACATTAATTGACTGTAACACCCTTGGTTACGCGCAATTTGACCTCGGGCCTAAGCCAAAGTCTTCCGCGGCCGTGTCCGGCACGATATCACAAGGTCCGTAAACAGAAGCGATCGTGGAATCGGCGGTGGAAAATGCCCATTTTCAGCGTAATGCGCGAGGATTTTCGAACAGGAGACATTTGTGCGGGTGTAAGGATCATAGAACGTTAACTGTGGGCGAAAAAATTTCCGATCGGATGGATTTTCTGGACGCAGACCGCCTCCGAGTTGAAAACGGTCGAAACCCGTGTGTGCAGCCTTGACTCCGTCTTATGAAGGGAAGAACAGTGGTGGCATAAAAAGCCCAAAACAGCGAACCGAAAAAGCACAACTGACACACAAAAGGTAAATTTTTTTTTAGTCATCTTACTAAAAAAACGTGGAAGTTTTAAAGTATTGAGGGTTTGTAAATCAACGATATTTTATTCTCCATACAACGTCTTATAAAGCGCTCAAATTCTCAACGGTTTTCGTGTAACCTAACACCGCGTAAGATGAAAGGTCACGTTCCAACTCGCACAGCCGTGACGCCTTATGAATAAATAGATAATTTTTTTTTTAAGAATTCCTCCTCAACCTTTATTACATATTTATTCAATTAAAATATAAAAATTTCGAATACAGAACAAATTCACATATGAATTATTTCATATATACTTCACATCATTTCACTCCTCACGGGAGATATGAACTCACTAAATTGACCTCGCTCCCAATGTGTGGCTTCATAGCTCAATTGGTAGAGCATCGCACCGGTATCGCGGAGGTCACGGGTTCGAATCCCGTTAAAGCCCTGATCTTTTCAGGCTTCTCCTTCCAATTGCTTAAATTGGAAAATTAACTGCGATGATCATTCTTCACTTTCACAGAACAAATAGATAATTAATTCTTCGCTTTCTCTAAACGTGAGCTTGGGACGCCTGTGGACTACTTTAAGGAATTACGTCTGAATCGCCAAGATAACTACAAAAGTGACCTTATTCTATGGAACAACCAAGATATAACTATTGAAGGTAAATCGCTGTTCTGGAAAAGTTGGATCGAAAAGGGAATTAATTGCATCCAAGACATTTTAAACGAAGACAGAAAATTTCTTACTTCTACTTTTCTTAGCTTCTACTCCTAGACCAATGAACTTAATTCTTGAGGACTCTGATATATTTGACTTATCTACGGACAAATCTATTCAACTTTCAAAAGTGAAATGTAGACTACTATCTTCTCTTTTAAGAAAAAGCAGGAGTTACGCCTGTGGCCGTAAAATCTTGGGCCAAACAGTACCCTATTATAGAAAGTAAATGGAAAAAAATTATTTTAAAATATACCTCGCCTCTCCGTCCACAAGTTGAGACAATTCTCTTGCAACTTATTGCACCATATCTTAGTGACCAAAAAAGAGCTAAAACGATTTAAAATGTGACAGCGAACAGTGCATTTTCTGCAAATCTGCTGATTCCTTGGAACATGCATTTTGAGACCTGGCATGGTTTAATAACGAAGAAAAAGTTAAATTTTAATCCATCCAAGCTACAGCTGCTGTTTAAAAACTTTAATCTTCCCCCGAATACAAACCCAACCTTATCCGGAAATTTGACATTTTAATTGTGCAAACTCGAAAATATTACTGTTCTTGTAAAATGTCAGAAAAAAGCCCCTAATTTTTTGGAGTTGAAGGCAGCTTTTTCTTTCCAATGGAAATTTTAAAAATGCAAAGTTTAATTTATCTAAACTAAGTTATAATGAACAAAGTTTCAATGACAATTTCTTTTATTTTGTATACATATATTTATATACATTTTTTGCTCTTTGTACTGTTGTCCAACCTATTGTTTATTCTGCAATGTAAAAGTCCTTCTTGTTTGTGATGCTCATCTTAATGCAAGTCTCTGTAAATGAATTTTTAAAAAAATTAACATTAAAAAAAAACTATGGAAAAATATCCACCATGCGTACGGTGGATATAAAATAATAGGGATAGTTCTAAGTAGTGTAGGGTGAGTCAGTAATTTTATTAGTTTTCAAAACCCTGCCGAACACAAGTATCGGAAATGAGACCAAAGAGTCCGCCAAGTTCCGACACTTCACGGCTTATTATTTTCCAACTTAGGTTTCCTCCGTTTCAACTATACTCTCGCACTGCTCACAGACCTCTCACTCGAATCACAGATTTCCCACGCCTTAAAAAATGTCATACGATAGTTGCGTTTGCCAGGGTGCAACGACAAATTCATCAATCAACACAGCGATCGCTGGTCACGAATCAGTTCAACTCAATTTTCTTAGAACAATTTCCCACACCAGTAAGGTGGGGTTTTGAAAACTAATAAAGTTCTGACTCACCCTATACTACTCTGGATGATCTCTTGGTCATAATGACAATGACAACAATTTCTTCGAGTCGTTTTCACTTGAGTGTCATAAAACCAAAAACAAAGTAATTATTGAGCCAATCACATCACAATCAGAACACAAAGAAAGTAAATGCCACCATTGCCAAGCGCAGGAAATACAGAGTGACTATGTTGCAATTGGTTTTAGTTTTGCATCTGACTGCTTTGAACATTTGTGATCCAGTAATTTTTTGATCCAGTAATAGAGCAACCCAAAACCAAAGCAATTGAGTAATTACTTTCCACACTCAACTGAAAACTGCTCCAGTGTATCACCTAACTACAGAATTTGTTATCCACAGGTAACAAGGGTATTCCAGGTTGATAACAATTACCTGATAGTGTTACAAACCTCAAGAAATAAATAAACATGCATATTAGTTTATTAATTAACCAAAAAGGCACAGGTTAACAACTTATAGAAGATCTGTCAATTTCATTACAATCTAACAAAATTAATATTGAGTATTGAGGATGACAATCCACACGTGGATTGCAGGGTTGAATGCTGTCAAAACACAGTTTGAAAGTTTTATTATTGTATTAACATCAAAAGGGAACATTCAAGACTGAGATCGATAGTCCCTCATGATTCAGAATGATACTTTTTCCTCAATGCAATTTCATCATCCCAGTCTGGCCAATACCTATCTCGCATGCGGTCACAATAACCAGCCAAATTCTTGAACTCCCCATGAGCCACGGCATGTTGAGGAGAATTTTCATCTTGCCACACAACTTGTGCTAGAAAACCAAACACTGATGCATCTACTAGAGTAGCTTCCTGACCCATTAGAAATGGCTTACTGTCTAAATAATCAGACAAAGTCTGTAAGTCCTTCCTAGCAATGGTATAAATTTCATCTTTACTGTGCCGACCAATTCCATGGCCATCCATTTGTTTCCTGGCTACTTTCTGTATTCTTGAGAAAAGAAAGTCACACTTCCTTTGTGACACTTTTGGAAAGAAAAGCTCCCTTGTATACTGTGAATCAATCAAGCGATAGTAAATCATTGTCCTGGAAAAAAAAAACATATATATATAT
>BLFK01000288.1:419456-435211 GCA_014634185.1 Astreopora myriophthalma
GGGGGGGGGGGGGGGGGGGGGGCTCGAATGTGGTGAAAAATACACGTGAACTTCTGTTTGTGGAGCCAGCCACAAAGGTAAAGCTATCCAAATTTAAAGGAAAAAAGGAATTTTCAAGATGTAACAATTATTTTTCTCCAATATTCAGTGTTCACGTACCAATAAGTGTTCTCTTCGATCATGGTTTTGATGGCGTGAGACACAGCCTTCTCCGTCTTGGTAAGCTTGTCGTCTAGCGTCACCTTGAATTCCTCGTTCAGGAAATTAATGCAGAAGTTGGAATCTGCAATTTTCTTTCTGTTATATTCGATCCAAGGTATCTTACCCTTTGAAGAGTTTTTGGGCACGAAGGAATTCCGGTAAGGAATACCCGCCATTCGAAGATATGTCTCTAACTTCAGTGCGAAGTTAGAAACCATAGGAACTCTTTCCGAGATTGGAGGCTGATGTAGCAACACGACATTGTCAGGGACAGTAATTTTTGGAGCATTAAACCCGGGAATAGCATCCTTCAAGAAAACGCGGATAACAAGCGACTTCGCTCGACTTACCATCCTCGTTACCGTCATGAATCTGAGGTATTTTATCGCGGGGGACTGCTGACCGAACTTCGTTAGTTAAGCCCTGGTCAAACTACAGGCAGCCCAGATTTACAATATGGCCGGTGCTTAGTTATTGTACCGATTTTTATTTAACAAATAAAGAAGCCTAAGCCGTGTATTACACTGTGATAAAACACGATGGGCATTTGAGAACACGAGGGAAATGTAGACAACACGAGCCGCAGGCGAGTGTTGTCTACATTTCTCGAGTGTTCTCAAATGTCCGGAGTGTTTTATGTAATGTTTAAAAAACGAGCAGGAGTGTTTTATCGGGTTTAAAACCACGAGGCGTAGCCGAGTGGTTTTTGACGCGATAAAACACTTGCTGCGAGTTTTTTTAACAGCTTCAAAAACATTCCACAAAAAGCGTGTCCCTCTGGAGTCTGAACAATGGTTCAAGCTTTGCAAGGAAAATTATTAGCATACAAGAGAAACAAGCTATGCCTTATTAGTATTCTTTATATAAAGAATACCGAGCTTAAGATCCGACGACGGCGGGTGTCTATGACGGCGTTTGATGGACAAATCGATTTCAATAGCCCATTGCAAAAACGTGAGAGGACTGGGAGGAGTTACTCGTATTGATTACATTGAAAATCTAAACTTTTCAAGTTAAATGTTATGGAATGAAGAGCTAACAAGCCAAGTTTGAGAGTTTTCGGCAGAAAATTGGCCAAATGGTAGACTTGCAAAAGTTGCAAAATTCCACACAAACCGTTATAGTTTTTGTGGCCTGTCTACCCAATCCATACAAACTCTCTATTTTAGGTGATATTGGAAGAGCTCCTATTTTACCATTTTCCCATTCTAAATACTTCTATTGTTGGTAAAGACTCAAGTTTCGGTGCTCTTTCATTTGAATATCATAGTTTTTAAAACAAATGAAAAAGAACCGTACTCTTTTCCAGTTCTCTCACGTTTTTGCAATGGGCTATGGAGGCTTAGTCTGCTATGAGAGCTAGCAACCTAAGACCACTTGAGGGATACTTTCTTCTGCAAATTCAGTCTGAGGAGGGAGTAATTCGAGTGAGGGAAGTGGCGTGGGCCTTGGGAAGTCCGCAGTTTTTTTTTCAACACCTGTTGCACCACTCAGCATGTTTCACCGCTCAGCTATTGTGACGACAACCTTTCGCGTGAACATCAAGAACTCTCAAGACAAACGTTTCGATTTCTCTGTGATCTCTTTCGTCAGCGGTAAGACACGGAACTCACTTCAGCGTTTAAGAACTCAAACAATTGTTGGCTTCAAATTGATCCATTTACCTTTCGGGTGGAATTAAAAATAGACATACATGTTGTATACCGGTATGACCGGTAATATAATAATCAAATATCAAGCTTTCATGCTTAAAATCGGTCCTGTCAAGCAAACATGCTTACCTTATCATCAAATCTCTTCGTGTAAGAATGACTGTCATTCGAATCCTGGGTTATTTTTAAAGAATTCTCCCAAAACAGTATACGCGGTCTTCCTCCAAGTTCATGTTGTAATGTAGTAACCCCAGCCAACAGCTTAGTGACAAGCACGTGGCTAATTACTATATGTGACTACGATGAAGACGACACGCAAGCGAATTTTATACCTGGTCTGCCTGTCGATTGCTACCAGAAAAGGAACACGGCGCGCAAAGGATCAAGTAATTAACGAAAAGAATCGCAGAGTTTCTTCGGAAAAATTATTCTGGCACTCAGGGTAAGTGTCAAGTCGAAAGGTAAGAAAGTTTTAGCTCCTGTACTCATTTCATCTTAATCTGGTCAGGGAACCTGACCGAAAACATTGAGTACCTTGGGACTGAGAATCTCACTTCAAAGACGCCTTTCAAAACAATTATAACAGGGAATGTAAAACTCACGCGAAAAACAAAGATTCTCCAGTAGTCAACGGTCTGTATAAAACTTAGAAAAGGAAAATGATGGAATCAGTCCATTATTGGCTGTAATTTGCGTGTATATTCTCAGTTCACAACGTTAAAGGGTTATAAGCGAACGCTCAGGGTGAAACGCAGGCCATTGCCTTGATAAGCTGGTCGGGTAACAACCGTAATCCTATTGAAATGCTGAATTTATCAGTAATATCAAAGGCGGTCGCACTCGGAGAAAATCCTAGTGCTCCTAACACTTTAGTCTTAGCAGTATGCAAGACGTTTGTTAACAAAACCGAGATGAATGGCCTGGCCTAGCTCCCACGAGTTTCCTGTAGCTCAGTAGTAGAGCATCCAAATTGCTAATTGGAAATTCATAGGTTTGACTCCTGACAGGAACACTCGGATTTTATACAAGTATACCCGCGTCATCGTTACAGAGATATTTCCTTTCATTGAATCACCGGGCTTAAAACTCAACCATCTTCTTTACAACAACAGTCCCATTGCCTCAGGGGACGAGCCTGAAAACAATGGCCTGCACTCTGCGTTTACACTATCCTGTTAAGCGAGTGCCTTTCTCTTGCACATTTCTCCTAACGTATCGGTATAGAGATTCCCACGTGAGTTTGACTTAATTCTAACCGAAGATAACTCGATTCGTTTCTTTCCATTGTGAGCTGAAATTAGTTCAGGAGCTTCAGTTACGTACCTTCTGATTTAATGCAATACTGGCTTTAAACCCTAAAATTCGTTGATGATGCCACAGGTTCGATTCTCGTGTCCGGGGTTGGCTTTTGAAAGAAATATGTTCATTTGCCAGTATTCCTTTCAGATTTTCAAATCGTAAATTCAGAGCAAATTAAGAATTGACGGTAATCGTTAATTCAGAGAAGAGATTGGGTTGTGTCGACGACTGCAACGTGGCAGTTTGGTCTTCCGTGGCAGATATATCCTCTCACTTTGTGACCAATCACAAGCGTTTTTCTTTCTACCAATGATTGTTGTGATCGTGTCTTCATTGATCATTGTACCGAAGGAAGGGATGTAGCTCAAGCCTAATCATTGTAGAGAAGTGATGATCCAGACGTGAATAACTATCTAATTAATGATCCAACTCACGACTTGTTCCCCAGTAGTTTACTGGTAAGAACTCGTTCCTACAAACCGTAGCTCCGGGTTCTAATCCAATCCACGGACATGCTTTTTTTTCTTCTTACCTGCTCCGTTCCGAAAAGTCCTGGGACACAGTTTTCTAAATTAACAATAATCACAAATTCAGACCAAATAGAGAATTAACGATAATCACTAAATCAGATCACGTTGCGTCGACAAGAGAGGAAAAGAGAGAGCCTGGGAACGAGGTCAAGGACCCAGAATTGCCCATTATGCTTCACGCGCCTCTGCTGTTGTTTTGGTTTTCACGGGACCAAGGCGTCTATTGTTTTTCGAGTGATCGAAGCACGTAGTGCATAATAGGCAATACTAGGTCTTTCAGCAAAGCAATTGAACATGTTACTCACCGCCCTGCGGCCTTTTTTTTCCCATGCGACAAAAATTAAAGTGCTACTACGAACAAAAATCGCTTCTCGTTTTTCTTCACATTTCAAAAGTACTTGTGCTGAATGCTCGGCATGCGAAATTTTGTGCAATTATTTCGAGAGGAAGACTATTTATTTCGACAGGAATTTTTTTATTTAACGGTCCGCCATTACTGTACGGTTCCGACCAATAAGCCCTCAGAAAGCTGGATCGAGGAGAAAGTGACGTCATTTACTCTCGCTTAAAAATAGAATGTGTTAATGTGGCTTAATCAGTATGCAGAGCACGGATTTGACAATCTGAAAGCAAAAAAAACTCCCGTGCTGCATACTAATTCATGCATAATAAAGTTTGCATGAATTAGTACAACAATGCGTTTTTTTCTTTTTTAATGTAATTATATATACGGTAATGAAACCCAATAAAGCTGTTTAAAAAAACTGCTCTCGTTACATTGCGTAAGAAAGCAGGGGGCAGATCAAGTGAGAACTATTACTAGCACGGAAAAAAGCTTTACGCACGAGAGCTGGATTAAAGGGCTACAACGACAAAAAAACATGTTTGCTAAAGTGCTGAACACCCTCCCAGCAAATGTTTACGCATTATTTCGAACAGAAGCTTGTTTTCTTTATGTGCTATTTTTTTAAGGTTTCGCCATTACTCACTTTCAAAACTGACCAGTTAGGCCTCAGAGAGCTGAATCGAGAAGAAAATGACGTAACTAGCCCAAAATTGCAGTGTGTGAGCGAACGCAGCTTATTTCGGTATACAGGCAAAACTCGACTTTGTATTAAGTACAGAAAACGATCCTGCTCTCAGCTCTCCGGGTTTAGAAGTTAGTAATGGTGGACCAATAAATAATAAAATACCAGTTAAAATCAACCACCTTCTCTGAATTAAGGCTGAAGCTTGATGAGTTGTAAAGTTTCCACGTCCGAAGAAAACAGAGAATTGATAATACTAGCACTCACGTTAAGAAATCGGAATGCTCCCTTAACTATTACGGTTCTTCCGTCAAGTTGCAAGAAAGGAAATACAATCACTCGTTTAATGCCATTCACAAAACCTTTTATATACATTCTGTACACGAACTAAACTTAGGAATTAAACAATACAGTAACTTCATAAATTCCTTAATTATAATTTAATTTGAAGTATTCTATATGTGCATAACTTGATATACCCATTTCTTCGGCAACCCTGCATGATAATATAACTGTCAAATTTGTGACAGCCAAAATTTAAAATGATTCCTTTGCAGAAATGTTGCAACCTAGCAGTCCATAAAGAGCATATAAATGAAGATTTCAAGAAAAAAAACAAGGATGCAAGAAAAAAAATAGAAAATGAGAAAAGTAAGACCCCGTGACGAACCGCAAGAGATTCTAAATATACACCATCACTTCTAACACAGGATCGGTCTAGATTCGTTTTGCGACTGACAAATGAAAGAAATGGCTAGCTAATCCCAACTGGTTCGAGACGTTTTGAGCATCTAACCATTTTACACAAATACGTTATCTCCGATGTTTCTTTTCTTCTTTTTTTTTGGGGGGGGGGGAAATTGGCCTACATTACCGCTGCACAGTTACAAAAACACTTCCGCAGTCAGTCACGAGGTAAACGTCCATTCCATACTATGAAAAAGAAAAATGAACCCTAATTAAGTCGTTGTTCCCATTTCCCATCACCCCAATAGTAACATATCATTAACATTGTAGCATCACGATTAACGGCCTTTCTTCATTTAGTGTCAGCGAAACGTTTATCACCCACAACATGTTCTATTGGTTAACGGAAATCAACACCGGCCATCAACGATAAAGTAAAGATTCAACTTTAAATCAAACTTCGATAGCCAGTTAGAAAACTTTGATAACGCAACTCCAGTTGGGGTCAGAGTTAAATAACAGAGTTGAAAGACCGGTCCTATCAATAGCATATTCATGTTGACAGCTCATATTTCGTCAAACCAAGAACATAACGTCCTCCATTTGAGTCAATAAGTATCTCACGGCCTTCTGTTTCTTTTCAATGTTTGAAGTTCATGGTTTAGTCTTGTAATCTCGTCCCCTAAGGTGTCAAGGTTTTCCTGCCGAGACAGAACAAATTTGTCAATGCATTTGGTTTTTCAATAGTGTCGTAACAAGAAAGCCAAACTGATTGTTCCGCTCAGTCATTTTCTGCATTTCTTGATGGAGCCCAATTTTCAACCCAGCTTACACTGATGTTACTGCCGGCTCACTCCCACCGAGGCAAAGCAGTAGTTTCTTCAATACCGCTCACTCTTTAACTACTTTAAGCGCTAGGTTGAGAGCCGGCCGTCCGTACAGTTTTAATGGTAGAAAAATAAACTTGTTTTGAGAATAAAACTAAACTCAGACCCATGAAGAATTTTTTCGCTGTATTAGCAAAGCAAGAGGTATTCGTTGTTGGTACCTTCAGAGTGATGTTTTTAAGAATCGTGTCCTCCAGTACAGCCTGCAGCTTCCTGTTGATCTCCAAGGATAAATCTAGGGTCATGTCTGGGTCAACGGGCTTCGACGAGTACACAGACGCCATGATTCCACCGTGACGGGCCACCTGGGCCTGAAAGCACAACGCAGAGGAAGGCTAATTGAGAAAAATGCTTGGATATCAAAAGAACTGAAGAGTCCGCTTGGTTATGTTTATTGTAGACGGTTCGTTCGTTTTTTAAGTTACAAAGTTTGTGGATCCGTTTTGGTAGGTCAGTCTGGTTTAACTTCAAATAAAAGAAACATTGCAAATGAACATTTATAACTCAGGCTCAGTAAAGAGTTTAAACTGACTTAATTCAGTTTAAATTAACTGTTTTCAATTTAAAGAGTCAATTTCAAAGTACGATAATGAACAAATTTTTAAAGGCCGCTATATTGGCATTAAATAGTGATTAAACTGGTATGAAAAACTAGGAACAAGTTGAAAACATTTCATACTGGAAAGCTGGCAACCTTGTCATGAGCTTTCACAATTTAACGACTTGTTTTATAATAAAAAAGAAAACGAACTCAAAACTCACTCAGCGCTACAAACTATATTTTCTTTAAGTGCTAGAAGGAGTAAAGAAATAGATCTAAAACAAATCTAGTCTATAACCATGTCGGGGAGAAAAGGGACAATCGTCCCGACTGGTGACCGAGTATAAGTGCACGAAGGGACAAAGGCACCTGTGAATTATTCCGCGCGAGGAATGGGGAAGAGGGGCGCAAACCGGATCCACACTTGTCAGCCTTTTAAGGAAGAGACAGCGGGAAAGAACAAAAACGTGTTTAGTGCAAGACTATCCCAGGATGAGGGACTTTACAAATACGTTCTTCTATTGAAGTTTAATCTGTTTAATCTGTTAATTAACAAAGTAACATAACAAAAGGAAACACAATTCTGAATTGTTGAAAAGGAGCGCCCAGAAGACATCTTATAAAGAAAGTAAGTTCATTATTTGATTTCACATCCATCGCTTTACAAGATGTCCATCACCACTCACTAAAAGTGACCCCATAGAGGTGAGGTTCCGAATTTAGTTGTTCAACGGTTTATAAGTTATTGCTATTAACCATTAGAATTTTATACAATATCCTACAATATCTGGTTGCTCTATTGAGGCCATGCAATCGATTTTCATTAGTCAAGTTGGTTGACTTGGTTGGGAATCGGCTGCTTTGGTTGCGCGACTTCGGGACTTGGCTGAAATGACTAAAAACGATGGGCAACGTACGCTCAACATGTTGGCGACTTTCACTTTGGTACTGACACTGAGAAAATTAAAGCAAACGATACCAGAAAAAAAATATGCGGCGATTTTCATGAATGCCGGCGGCGCGCAAAGGATCAACAAATCTTTCATTCTACATTACAGAACAGAATTTAAAAACAAAGAAAACAAATAAATTAGAAAGACATAACTGTTTAGCCTTGCTGGCTTGGCTTGCTATTTGTTTCAATAACCATTTGGTTACTCACCTTATGCAGGTCCGATTTTGGAGGAGCCAGCGTTCCAGCTTGCTCCCGTAACACATAATAATGGATAATTCTGTTTGGAAAAACAATATAATAACATTCATGACAAGTGAAACGAATTTTTGTACCACAATCTGAACATCACATAAGCAAAGGATTAACTACTTGCTTGGCACCCCTATGACCAGAAAGTGGGCTCGATCAGTCTACATGATGACGTCTAAATATCAAAACTGCTTCAGTGAAAACAATAGTAACAATAATTATATTATCCTGTCGTCATATGCCGTACTTACTTGCTTTTCTTTTGTATTTCATCCACCAGAGCTGCAACGTGTTCCTCCATGAATTCCAGCTTCTCGTTCTTTTTAGCATGGATTTTTTGCAGTCTACAGATGCGTTCCACAAGCAGAGCCTTGTTGGGTTCAAGCTCTGCATTCACTCTGTTTTCTTTTTGGTTTTGTGGTAAGATTTGTACCGCGTCTCCACTGGACGCTTCAAATGAGGACTGTGAGAAACGACAAGCAACCTTTAGCCACGACATGAAGGCTTTCAAATTTACTAAAGTTGAACCAGGGCTCCACATTACATTTCTTACAGGTTTGATTGTACAACCCAAAATTTTCACCAGCCACGCTTGTCATATGCCGTATTCATGAACTCACTTCATAAACCTGACAAGCGACAGCTCAGTAACTTCTTAGTGTGAAGCAACAAAGCATACGCTGTGCTGTGGCTTGCATTTTTCGAATTGCTTTCGTGATTTATGTGATGTAATTGTCAGTTTAGTTTTTGTCCAGTACTCCACGACGCCATAATTTTCGCTTGCTACAATGGCCAGTAATCCCAACCATAATCAAACTCTTACTATTTTTGGCAAGTTGGCTGCCGCTAGTCTTTGCTTGAAACTCAGTGATAAAGTCAACTTACACAAGAACCCTGAAAGGCTTACCCGATCGTTTGACACCTGTGAACTGTTAACAATAACCCACTGTAAACAGAAAATGAGTAAAGAGAACCTTAATTGAGGACATCGTATTATTGCGCCTTTCAATAATATGCAAACTCTAGACTTCGATAATATGCAAACTCTAGACTTCGATCACAATTCCCGGAGTCAGTTTGCACCGGGGCGGTCAAGAACAGAAACAGGTAAGGAGGATTGAATCCCCTAATGAAAAAGCGCCATGTCGTCCTTTAACCAGGTCCGCTAGAGTGATTGACAGTAGTAAAAAACAAAATCGCTGATTGAAGGTCGAAACACACGAGGGGATTAATCCCTGCGACCAGTTGCAGGGATCAAGTTACGCACTACCTGTTTCCATCAAAAAATATAGTCCCTGGGACTTGTCCTCTCAAATTACTTTAGTCCCTAACGGTTCGTGGAACAAGTCCCTGCAACCAGATGAAAACTTAACCAATCAAAAGCTCGTAAACACTGTCCTGAGGAGACTGTATGACTTGCAGCTTTAATCAACCGCGTGTCCTATTCAATTTCGCTTTTTTTACAGTTGCTATTAAGAACTAATGTTTATTTGACTGTATTGGAGTTCTTGATCGACTAGTTTTTGTTTTTCGGTTGTTTATGATCAATATGCAACAAACCACCGATTACAAGTCATTTATTGATTAACAATTTTTGGAGGGCCGAGTAACTGCAACGGTTTACGATTCATTTTGACCGCTCGTACACTTCCTTTCAGTGAATTTGAGTTAAAGCGCCTTAAACTTTGCGGTCGAATCGTGTAAACCGGCATTTCCACTCCCCAAGGGAACTGTCCCCGCAGTTCGTCCCACCCTACGACTAGTCCCCTCGTGTTTGCCGACCTTTAGGGTTCGCAGGTTATTGGAATGTGCAACAAAGCAAAATAAACAATAAGTAAAGATCGAGTAACGCAAAAAGCACACACAAAACCATATATATCACGTATCGAACTTTGTTTTGCAGAGAGTAAGAGCGCATAAAATCGTTCTCTGTTATGAAAACTCTGGCACTATCAAATTGAAGATCTACTGCAAACAGAGAAGGATAGCTGTGAATAGTTTTGGTAGCTTTCAAGGCAGAACTGTTGCTCATTTGCGCCATTCGATTTCTTGAACGGGTTGTATTTCAAAATTCAGCCACGAATACAAGCCCTTTTTCTCGGCAGGATCAGACAAAAGAAGAGAGCACGCTTTTTCCACTGGATTATCTGTTTTTTGGCGATGATGCCTGGGCATGTTTTTCCTTAACACTTTTTCTGCGAATTTTGAATGGTTATCCCCCAAAATCCCTTTTTAATGGTCCATCCCTAACTAAGCTACCTAGCGAGCAGCCTCACTTTCGCCAAGATACTCTCTCGCGTGCGCCTTTGAAAGTCCTCCACACAGACACACTCTTTTGTACTTCACTTGTGTAATCTTCTCCAAAGAAAGCTAATTGACTACTTACTCCACCATCTGTAGCTGATGTGCCTGAGCTTGGTGAAGAAACTGACGTGGGGCTGGTGCAGGCACTTCCGCCTAGTTTATCCAGCGAATTAGTAGATGACGACTTTGAACCCTCACTCGTGTTCTCCTTTAAATCCAGACCATTTGATTCTAATTTTTCCACCTGCCTGAAAAGAAACAAAACGGCACGACTATGATGAAAAAAGTCAGTTTTCGTTTTTCTTCACATTTCGAAAATACTTTTGTTGAATGCTCGGCAGGTGAAATTTTTTGCGGTAATTTCAAGAGGAGAACTGTTTATTTTAACTGTATTTTTTTTAATTTAGCGGTCCGCCATTACTTGGTGCGGCTCCGATCGACAAGCCCTCAGAGAGCTGGATCGAGGAAAAAGTGACGTCATTTACTCACCAGCTTACGAATGGAGTGTGTGATTGCGGCTTATTTAGTATGCGGCATGGGATTTTTTTGCTTTCAGATTGTCAAATCCGTGTTCTGCATACTAATTAAGCCGTATTCACACACTGCATTTGTGTTGTTGTTGTTGTTGTTGCTGTTACAACCTCTAACAAGCTACAAATCCCTGATTCGCTTTGACGAAGCTCACAGTCAAAATGACAGCTTTTTACATTATTCGAACTTCCCGCTTGAACTTGTTCTACTCACTTCCTGGTTTGCTGCAACTGCCTTGTTAAGTCCTGAAAACAGAAATCAAAACGATAAAAACAATATTTCGATTAGTCTTGCAGCAATTCTTAAACAGGAATTCACCTTACTCTAGCTAGGGCCTATTTCAATATTTCGAATAGTGCATCTCGTAAGAATTGCAGCATGTCAGGACTAACATTGTATATCCGAAGGGTTGAAATAAAGGAGAAGGTAAAAGAAACAATTCCAAAATTAATACTGGATTTGGATATTAATTCAAAGAAAAAATGTTGACGAGATTCCTACCAAATTACCTTAATATGAGCTGCGTTTTTCCTCTTTAGCACCTGAAGCTCATCCTGCGACTCCTCCAGAGAGGCACTGAGTTCAGACACTAATCAATAACACAAAACCAACAGTTCAGTTTGATTTTTTTGGTGCATCGGCACATGACATGAATAACAAAAAACCTAATAAATAACCGATCAAAGCCCAATATCTGCCCTTACTAGCTTTTGATTTCTCTTCCAGACGAATGTTTAAGGACTGAATTTCAGTTTCCAGCTCTGAGGTCTTTTCTTTCATCTCTTGTTCCTAAAACAAACAAACAAACAACTTGTATTTGAAACAATCCTAAACTGTGAGGTTACTAGCAACAAAATAATACAATTAAGGTGATTCCCTAGTAACTGCAGTTGACATTACTTATTACAATACACTATTACTCGAAATGTGTAATTAAAAAGGTCACCAACCTCGTTTGGCTTAAGTTACTCAAAACGGTGCTATATAGGATATGCTTCGTTTCACAGGTACACGGTGCACAACATTGAAAGAATTAGTAAAATAACAAAATGGGTGTATTTGTATTGATCAAAGGGAACAATTACACCTTTGTTCATGACAAAGGCAAATGTCCTGAAAAGGCAATGAAAACAAATATTCCTCAGGTACGTGATACTATTGCTAACTTTTTTCTGACAATATGGCTATTCTCCCTATAACTTTTTTCCTGAAAATTTTGGTTTTAAAATTTAACAGTACAAAGATGATGTATACAATAACAAAATTAAGTGTAAAAAACCGTCGGCCACCAACCTCATTTAGGAGAAAATGACCATTTGTTTGCCAAGTTAAGCTTTGTGCAAATCATAAACCCAACAAGCCTTGTCTGCGCGCGCTGATGCGCATGCTAATGGCGCAAGATACTAGCGACCTTCAGATTGGAGTACTTGTACGAGTTCTCCGTTCTGAGCACGCGCTGATAAAAAAATTTGATCTCAAAACCTAATGCGCGCGCTCAGAGCGGAAAACTCGTGCTCGTAGTCGAAATCGTACTCCAATCTGAAGGTCGCTATTATGCGCAGTAAGGATGTGCCGTGCAATACTAAGGAATCACCTAAGGACAAAAGTTCTTCTCTTGACGGTGAATGTATTGTACTAACCAGTTTGACTTTTGCTGTTTCAACTTGTACATACTGTTCCTCCAGTTTGGACTTGTCGAGAAGAATTGCATCAAGCTATTCATGTCGAGAAAAGAGTGCAATTAGTATGCATGCCATCCGCAGGGCAAGAGAATGGCAATTTTGAAAAAAGGAAAAAGGGGAATAACCAAGAAAACAATGTGAAAAGAAGACGTTGGCACAGTTTTTTAATACAGACCGTAGAACTAATGCATATGTAAACCAAAATAAGCAGTCATCAAAACCGAATACCACCCTTCAATGTTCTTATGTATCAACAAGAACACACACACACACACACACACACACACACACACACAAATCATTGAAAGCCACATGTTATTGTGGTAGTTGACGAGGATTACCTTAGAGAGATTGCCACTGGTTTCAGACTGAAGCTGAGCATTCTTAGCTGTCATTTTCTCTGAGAATGCCAGCAACTCTGCCTCCTTGTTGTGACAGGCCAATATGTCAGCTTCCAGGTCTGATACGGTCCTCTTATGTTCAATTTCAACAGCCCTCAAATGCTTCACCATCTCTGCCTCACTGATAAATTATAGGCAAAAAAATATCGTCTATTAACAAAATGTGAAATGCTGTTTTGTTAACTTCTCCTGGTGTTAATAAAATTTTCTTTGTTTCAGATTAATGAGCAAGAGCTGGTGAAAACAAACAAATGGAGTCCACTCAAGTGAAACCGTTTGAATACCAAGTGATTTAAAATGACAAATTTATCAGGGTGACAAAGGCATACTCATAAAAAATCTGAGTGACCTAAAGAGAGTCAAAACCTTTATCCTTGGTTTCCAGTTCAGATGCTCTACTGCCGAGCTCCAACAAACTTGTGCGAGCTACAGTAACCCATTAAACTAGATTCAGGTGACAAACATTCTGCATACTGCTACACTAAGAAACAATACAGTAGAAACCCGCGTGTAAGAACCCACATTTTTGAAAGTCTGGCAAAATAGCTTCTTCTATTTTGAGGTAGTTATTGGCAATTTACGCTAAGTAGGTTCCTAATTAGGTTCTTAATTGATATGAAGGAGAGAGAGTTATTGATTACCAGAGAAATAAATAAACTTGGGTTTGGTCCTTAAATATACATTATTTATTCACAACTGTATTATGTTAAGCCTGACTGAACTCATTACGGTCAAACCCCTTGGTTAAAGTGTTTATCATAACTTAACTGTAACCCACACATAAGAACCTTCTAGATCGTGCTTGGCTAAACAGGTTCTTATATTTTGGGGTATTAAAATGGCAACATTCTGCCACCAGGTTCTTAAAGCACTAGGTTCTTACACGCCGGTTTTTGCTGTATTTGTATTCATGTCGATGTAAAAATACTCCACCTTTAATTAGGGTTTTATTGCCAAGGTTACAGCTGTAGATCGATATACAATCTCGAAGCAAAGGTTGTCAAAGAACAATATGTCTGCTCACACAACAAAATGGGGCAAGTTCATAAAAAAAATGCTTAAAAAAAATGCCTTATAATATTCGCACCTGAGTATGTTTTCTTACAACTAAGTATTGTGTATCTAATGCTGCATGCTTGTGTCATCAGGGTTGGTTTTATGTTGTGATATGATGAGTTTGTGTATAGTGGTTACTGTGATTGTACTGTTATCAGTTTATTGTAAACAATATGCTGTAAGTAATGTATTGCAAGTAGTGTGCTGTAGGCATTGTAATGTAAATAGTGCTTTGTGAGTTGTGTACAATGTAATGTGTTGTTCATAAGATGCAGAAAGTTGAAAAAATTAAAGAAAACTTTAAAAAATACTGCTACAGTACCGAAATGTCAAAATGAGGCCTATTTGCAATTATAGCAAAGGAAATCGTGAAATTTGAGCCAAAAAAACGATTTTATCTCTTACTGTATGATAACACAAGTCCTATGTTTCCCTCCTGCCTTACAAAAAATATTGTTTGTGAATTCCTTGTGTGTATATGTAATATTTTACCATTATGTGCTCCCTGGCATGATCTGAAAAAGACCTTCATGGCACTAAAACATTGCCAGTTTTAGTAACTCTACAAACAGATCTACCCCTAGAAAAAGAAATTCTAATCAGTTTTCTAACCTTTCATACTTTTCTTTAAACACATGATATTCCTCAAGTTCTTTCTTGAGATTCTGTTGCTCCTTTTTGTTCAGTAATGCACTTTTCTCATGTTCTGCCACCTTCAGAGCATAATGTGTAATCTTCTCTTCCAGTGAGCTGATCTGCAAAATAATACTTCTAAAGTCATCAAACCATGGCCATATTCCAAATGAATCAAAATTCACTTTCCACCACTGTTCAACCATTTAAAATCCTGAACTTACATGTACCTTTAAAGAGAGTTATATTATTGTGTTGGCACATGTACATGTGTAGTTTAAGACTAACAACATAATAAACTGGACACACCTTGGCCTTTTGAGCTTTCAAATCCTCTTGACTTTTCCGCCACTGCTCCTTGGATTGCTCCAGTTCCTGCATTTTCATTCTGTGAACCTATGAAATCACCATGCAAAACTTGAAGTGTTGTGTTTGAAGAGTTCCCAACTATGATTGGTACTCACAACCTCTACACATCTTCATTGTTCAAAAACATATTCTCTGTAGCTTGCCAAGCTGCCTGCCACAGCCTGACCTTTATTGTACTTTCAAACAACATTATACAAGCTACATAAATTAAAATTTTGTAGCTCTAAACAAGCCCGAGGGGAAAACGTTTCGAACTAGAAGGGTAACGGAAGCACCAATCAAAATACAAGTTTTAACAACTGGAAATCTTTGGGTGGGTAGGAAAAAGGTCAGAAATGGCGGACCAACAAAAACAACTGCCTGCCTTAGGTCACCTGACCTCTTCCCAGACCCCAGCTGTGTGTGAGAAAAACATTTTCCACTTATTTCCTTTCACTCAGCCAGTGGAAAATCCCACTTATTCATAGGACTAACCCAAAAGAATAATTGAAAATTGACCCTTGTTATTGAGATAAAAGAGATTAATTGAAATGTGACTAAACAAAATTTAAGCAAAGTGATCCTTGAGAAATTTGCACCTGGTCAGCAGTGGTATCCTGTAAGAGAAGGGGTTCCTGCGTCCTGATGTACTGTAAGGGTTGCTATTTATATCAAGCACTTTTGTCTTAATTTGCCATGACTGTGCTTTGCTTGTTGATCTTTGGGATCCCAACTGGCTTTGCAATCTTTGCAGATCACCACTTTGACTTC
>BLFK01000288.1:439478-479478 GCA_014634185.1 Astreopora myriophthalma
CTCAGTGTGACTGGTGCAGGGGTGGGGGGCTCGGACGGAGTTGCCATGGTTACCTCCGGGTACCTGGCGGGATGCGTCATGCTGCAATCCCCCTCACCTTGCGGCACCTAATCCCAAAGCTCATCTCTGGCGATGAGTTTAATTTTTTTTTTCTCGACTAATCCATTACATCTCCATTATGTTACAGATAAACGATAGTGGGGATTCTGAAGACGAGAAACTGTTGGATATTGACCCAAACGAGGAAGAAACGCTCAAAAGTCTTCACAGATCCAGAGAACAAGGTAATACCATGGCAGCCATGCCTGCCACAAGTGATACAGACATTTCAATGTCTTCTGCTGATGTTAAGCTCCTTTCCTTGGCAACATTGAGCATAACTAAGGGGCTTGACAAGTTGGAGGAAAACCCTTCCTCGAAGGGAAAAGGCTGTGGAAAACAACCAAGTGCTGAACCTCCAAAAAGCGTTCCCAACAAAAGGCCCACCATAGTCATCAAAGACTGCTCGAGCTCCACGAGCGAGCATAACACCTCAGACAACGAGGACATTCAAATGCTCACGGCTAAAGTTGCTGGTGACAAGGATGAACCTATGCAAACCTTTTTGACCTGGGCGACGTTCGATCCGGCATGAGAGGTATTCGTAATATCCATATTCCATAAAACTGCATGCAAATGTTCTTAGGTGAGACTGGCTGAAGACTCAATTGGGAAAAATATTCAAAACCCACAGCTTGCTAAGCTCCTTGGCAAGATGTTTCATAACTGTTTGCCACATAAAGTTCTCAAAGAGAAGCTTGAACAACAAGCTCGACTGGAAAACTCTGATACTGCTAAGCCCACAAGAGTCAACCCAGGTATATAGCGTAAGCTGTGTGAATACATGCAGAAGAGGGGTATGCAATTATTTAAGATGCAACTAGCCCTCGTAAAGGGTGTAATCCCAGTAGCCCATTTGACAGACCTGTCCATGTCAGAAAAGAAAGGGCTGGACAAGGAGGACGTGCAGCAGATAAAGCGGCTACAGCTTCATGCCTTGTTGCTGTTAACACATGTTAATTATGAACTAAACATGCAGCATAAACAACTTATGAAGCCTGACATAGGCAAACATTACGCCACACTCTGCTCACCTCATGTATCCTTTACAGATCTGCTTTTGGGGGACGACATTGGTGATGTCAACAAAATTGGGGCAAAGGTCCAAACCCATAGAGGACCTCAAAGAAACCCCACAGGTTATAACAAAAGCAACAGGAATTCCTTCTCTCACCGAAATCCAAAAAACTCCAAAGGCCAAACATTCAGACCTCGGTGTCACAAGGAGCCTCCAAAGTCAAGTACAACCAAGAGGACCTCACAGTAGCCCATACATCTGGCATGATAAAGTGCCCTGTTGCAAACATTGTTGCAGGTAACACAGCTCATCACATTTCTGACTGGAGGTCTATTACCTCAGACCCAAGCATCCTTGAGGTTGTTTCTGGCTATCGTATTGATTTTAAAAGGCTATCATACCAATCATCTGTGCCCTATGTAAGATTCTCAAAAGGTGATGAACGCATTATTGAGACTGAAGTCACAAAATTCCTTGAGAAAGGAGTAATGACATTGACAACACACTGATACCGAATACATTCCTTCAGTCTTTACGAGACAAAAGAAAGATGGGTCTCATAGGCTCATTTTGAATCTTAAAAACCTTAATGAGTTTGTCACCTATCAGCATTTTAAAATGGAATCTCTGCAGTCTGCTAAGAACTGTTAGATGGCTGTTCTAGACCTCAAGGATGTTTATTATTCTGTACCAATAAACACCCAACACAGAAAATATATTCGGTTTGAATTTAATGGTACACTCTATGAGTTCACATGTTTGCCAAATGGTCTCTCCTCTGCACCCAGGGTATTCACTAAGCTCGTTGAACCTGTTTACACAACTCTGAGGTCCAAAGGTTATCATATAGCGGGCTATATAGATGACATACTGTTACTGGTAGAGATACCTGAGCAACTATCTCAAGCAATTTCTGACACAGTTGCTCTACTCGAGGCACTTGGATTCACAATCCATTATTCCAAATCTGTCATGACACCTTCTCAGGTGGTTACATTTCTGGGCTTCATACTGAATTCCAGGAACAAGACTATCTCTATGATCCCTGAGAAAGCAGATATCATGAAATCTAAGTGCCATAGTCTTGTACAGTTACAAGTGCCTGTTTCAATCAGAGAGGTGGCCTCAGTAGTGGGACTCGTGGTGTCATCTTTTACAGGGATACAATACACATTAACTACTTAGACTTACATGTAAAATCCATTTTGCTTGGACTGCAATCCCTCTGTAGTCATCTGGAAGGTCATAATATTAAAATTCTTTGTGACAATCCCACAGCAGTTTCATATATCCGCAACACAAGTGGTTCTAAATCAAGAAGCTGCAACGACATAACCTGGGAAATTTTCTAGTGGTGCATGGAAAGAAAGTTATCACTATCCATCTCCCGTATACCAGGAAAATTGAATATAGAGGAAGACAGGGCTAACAGAGAATTCCACAGCAGTAATACAGAATGGTCTTTGGATACCACCATTTTTAATGAAATGACATCACCACAGGGAGACCCTGAAATAGACATGTTTGCATAGAGGCTGAACCACAAGGTCACACCGTACGTGGTCTGGAAATCAGACCCAGGTGCTGCAGCTATTGGTGCATTTACCTTGGACTGGTCCAGATTTAATTTAATTTATTGCTTTCCTCCTTTCAGCCTCATGGGCAAAGTTCTCCAATTTATTCAGCAAAGCAAAGTTACAGCCATTCTAGTGTATCCTCATTGGCCAACTCAAGTTTGGTACCCCAAGCTTCTAAAACCACAACAGTCCTCCACAGTGGCAATCAAAATGCAGAAAGAAACTATCACACTACCACATCAACCAAACCTGGTTCACCCACTGTACCCCAAACTGCAACTCCATGGATTTCTTATGTCAGGGCATCATTGACTGCTCAAGGCATAACCGGGGAGCCTCTGAACATCATCATGGGATCATGGCAAGACTGCACCCGTAAACAGTACCCATCATATGTTACAGGTTGGTGTAGTTTCTGTTCTACTAAGGCTGTAAGCCTAGTGAATCCAACTCTGCAACAGATCCTTGATTTTAGGTAAAAGTGTGGGATATAGTGCAGTTGCAACAGCCAGAAGTGCCTTGTCCACTTTTATCAAAGTAGATGGGGTAAAGTGGGTGACCACCCATTGGTGCCAAGTTTTATGAAGGGAGAGTCTGTTCAATCAGAAACCAGCTCTTCCACGCTACACTGAGACTTGGGACCCTCAAACAGAACTCAACTACCTCAAAGTTTTTACAGTCATCGACAATATGTCGCTCGAACAGCTTACCCTAAAAATGGTCATGCTTATGGCTCTTTTGTCAGCGCAGCGAGTTCAGACTCTACAGTCTTTCTCGTTAGAGGGAGCGTCTACCTTCCCAGGAAAGTATACTCTCAATGTCTCCTCTCTTTTGAAACAAACATCTGCCAAAGGGGGCCAGAACAGACATTTACTACCTGTCACATTTCATAGTTACTCCTTGGACCAGAGACTCTGTGTTGAGGAATTGCTTAAAGCTTACATTGAAAAAAAAAAAAAAGGAGACAAAGCAGTTGCTTCTTTGCCATACTGAACCTCATGGCCCAGCCTCCAGGGACACCATCTCACGGTGGATTTAACAAACCATGACAGCTGCTGGTATCAATACTACGGTCTTCAAATCTCAGAGCACTAGGGGAGCAGCTAACATGGCAGCTAAGGCTTCAAATGTTACTGTTCAGACAATAATGAACACTGCAGGATGGTATCTGGAGTTTATGTTTGCCAAATTTTATGAGAGGCCTGTCCTGCTAGAGAACACTTTCACTGAGGCCACTCTTGGTAGCAAAAAAATGTTATTTCCCTTAGTTGCATATTTAACTGCCCTCCGCAAGTAGTTGACAGGCTGAATACTTTTACATGACATAGTATTGCCATAGTATAGGCGAGTAGGTGGATCACCGTTAAACGTGTCATGTTGTGTTCTCCATTTCATGCCTTAGTTTTTATGTGGCTTTGAGCTTTGAAGTCTCGTGTGACCTCCGATTGTATGCAAATGCGAAGTAGAATTGTAACATTAAACTAGACTTACCTAGAAGTCGATGTTTGATTGAGATTCTACCGTAGCATTTGCACATCCCACCCGTACCCACTTCCCTTTGTGGGTGACTCCTCATTCCTGTTTGCTGTCGAAGCCCCACGAAACCGCTTTCCAAACTGAGTTCAGGTACCGCATGCTTGCTATCTCATGTGACCTCCTCATTCCTGCAAATGCTCCGGTAGAATCTCAATTTCAAGCATCGACTTCCAGGTAAGTCTCGTCTAATGTTACTATTACTTAAGACACGCTCTAGTGAATGATAAAATGGAAGGCTCTAAGTTAATGAAATTAAACACTGCAAGTGCATTTTGGCAAGGTGTACTATGACTAACTGTCAGCTGCCAGGTAAAGCCTGGTTCCCACTTGCACAATAAGCACAAGCAAAATCACAAGCATAAGCATAACCATAAGAAAACTCATGTGGGAGGGAGCATGGAAAAAGAATAATCACAAGCATTAAGTTTTTCTTGTGCTTATTTCACAAGTGGGAACTGACATGGAACAAGCATAAAGCGCTAAAAAATGACCAGTAACGGTAGGTCACATTGTGTCCACTGTTCCTGCATGTGCGTGACTCATTTTCTTGTGCTTGTTTCATGTGTGGGAATGCCGTAGAGAGAATTACTGAGGCTTGTACAATGTAAGTGTCATCCAGGTTGTTGAAAATGCTGCAACAAAGTTGCTGAAAATCAGACATTCAAGTTGTAAAACATTTGACCTCTGAGTTGTAAAAATCTGTGTTAAAAAAAAACCCCACATCCAAGTTGCTGACCGCCTTGCAGAATCCAAAATGGCTGCAGAGATGGACTGTTTTCAAGTCTCTTGAAAACAACAACTATGGCTTAAGAAACTGTTCAAAATTATATTGGTGTGACATCGGTTTGTTGAGCCATAAGCAAGAACAACAACAACAACAACAATTGAGGACCTGTGTTTAGTGTTGTCTGGAGATGCTACCTGAATACATGTCGATTGTTATTGTTGTGGTTGTTGTCAAGTAACTAAAAGAACAATCGTGCCTGTCGATCAAAAACTTGGATGTCAGATTTTCACAACTCGGACGTCAAATTTTCAACAACTTTGTTGACAGATTTTCAACAACTAGGATAGCACTTCCGTATGCCAAATTAACATGCAAATTAAAAATATGCCAAAACTGTCACAAAGTCCAGAGCCATCATTAACAGGCACCACGAGACAAGTATTTTGGCCGATAAATACATGCACACTGAGGGTGCTTTCGATTGGGAAATCCGGATTTAGATCTTAAAATCCGGATCTTTTGGATTTCCAATCGAACACAAAATCCGAAAACGGATTTCGTGACGGATTTCATTAATTGAAATCCATGTCGGGGAAGGATTTCAATTAACAAAATCCGTCGCGAAATCCGTTTTCGGATTTTGTGTTCGATTGGAAATCCGAAGATCCGGATTTTAAGATCTAAATCCGGATTTCCCAATCGAAAGCACCCTGAGTTGTCTGAGCAGCTACTCGGAGTTTGCGGATCACAACAAGAAAAAACTCTTTCTGAGTAGAATCTGAATATTTCAAAGCTTGTATTATGGTCCTGATAAACAACCAAGAGTAAATTCAAGAGAGATCATAGTGATGGTATCTTACCCTGTCTTCATGTGAAGTCTGGAGCTTGCTATGATCTACCTGAACGGTTTTTAACTTCTGGCGAAACTTTTCAATTTCCTAGAGAACAAACAGATCAAACATAATTATAATATTATGTTCAAGTGACAGAACTAATAATAATAATAATAATGCAAAAATCAGTGTTAAAAGGGGACATTTCAGTGTCTTCATGACAAAATTATCAAGACTATAAAGTAACAAATTATGAGTAGTATCAATATCAGTTTCCAAGTGTCTATATTAGCCTAACAACAAGAGCTCAAAAACATTCTTTAAACAAATACTTTCACACAGACAGAGTCAGTCTGCACGTTTAAAGTAGGTTTAAGCTTGCGGATAAAGAGCATCTCCTTGATGAGACAATAAAACTTGTTTTTACATTTAGCGGGCACGTGAAACTGTCCCAAAAGACATGCAGTCATTTTGGCAATGTCTTAGTTTAAATAATGTTTGTAAATGGACGACGACTTTTCTTTGTGTCCATCAACGTAGTCGTGTAAGTGGCCCTGAGTGTAACCAACATATCCTGCATCGCACATGTTACACCGAAACTGATCGACTGAACATTCCTGGTTAACAATTGCAGGCTTGATTTCATGCACCTTAAGATTTTCATTTAAGTTGCAGCTAATGAGGAAGCGTTGTTTGATTATCGGAATGGTTGTATTGTTCACAGGAATGTGATCGGCTAAAGGACATGTTTTCTAAGCTTAAATGTTCACAGCATTTATTCAATTTAGTGTCAAACAGTTCATAGATTCCAAAGTATTGGACCAGCAACAAACTCCCTTGTCACATGAGAAGGTGTACTTGGTTTGAGTCATCTTGCTGTTTAAGGACCAACATTCAGCAAACATTGTCAAACAGTGTCTCTGCAATCTTAGTTTAAAGGTTCAGAGCATAATCCAGCCTGTGTTCATCATCTTGAGCAAATCGTTTTTTATCAATAACAACAATAATAATGATAATTTTATTATTATTGTTATTGTTATTATTATTATTATTATTATTATTATTAAATAAAGTCTGTATTATTATATTAAAAAAGAAAAATATATTATTATTATTATTATTAGGATAGGTATTATTATTATTATTATTATTATTATTGTGCAATAAATAGTGTCATATAGTGAGACATTAATATGAATAATTAAGGATGAAGGCGAGAACAGAATAAAAACACACACCAAACTATTTAAGCTAAGAAAAGAGACTAATTAGTATGAAAGGGATAAATTAAGATGTTCATGTTATTTAATCAATCAAAGACATGTTTCGGATGAAACATCATCCATCGTCAGTTGTACAGAATAAAATGAAGTTGTGCAATAAATAGTGTCATATAGTGAGACATTAATATGAATAATTAAGGATGAAGGCGAGAACAGATTATTATTACTATTATTATTATTATTATTATTATTATTATTATTACATTATTCAATTTTCTCCAGTTATCAGGTGTTCTACTGAGTAATGTTGATTGTGTCTCAGCAACTCCCTGTACCGTAGAGACACAACACTTTCCTCAACAGGTGGGCAGTTCCAAGAATGGCCGATAGTTGTACACTTCCAAGGAAGTCAGGTACATCTAGTTTGCCAAACCAGGTCTTTGCTCTTTTCGATATGCATCCAAGAGCACCAATCAGGATAGGTATTATTGTGACTTTCAATGTTCAAAGAATCCTTCTGATTTCAAATGCTAGTTCCTGGTACTTTTCAACCTTCTCCACCTCAGTCCTGGTGATGTTCTGGTTGGCTGGCACAGCTATGTCAATAAGTGTCCATTCCTGTGTGTCTTTACGCACTAGAGTAATATCTGGCCAATTATGGTTCAGCACCTTGTCTGTGTAGATAGTCATGTCCCAGGTAATCCTCACTTCTCCATTTTATGTGACTGGCAAGGGTTGATGGTCATACCACTTCTCAGTACTTTCTATCCCATACTTCCTGCACATCTCCCAATGTACCCCCAGGCCCATCTTGTCATGGTTCTTCCTATACTCTCTCTGGACAAGAATCTTGCAGCCACTGACAATGTGTCATACTGTTTCAGTGGCTTCTCCACACGATCTACACAGTGGTGTCTCTGAGGTCTTATCTACGCTGTACTTAATCGAGTTTGTTCTTAAAGCTTGTTCCTGAGCAGCCAGAAACAAAACTTCTGTCTCCATTTTTTAAGAATCCGTTCCTAAGCCATCTCCAAGACACCCCTCTAGCTTCATCTGATATTTTGTTGGACAAACTCTGTATAGGGCTTTCCCTTTCCAGTTTTTAACATTCTCTTCTTTCCTCCTCCTCTCATAGTCCTGAAGGCTCTCTTCTTCATCAATCACCTTCTCCTTCAATGCAGCTTGAGGCATCCACTCTGTGCTCTCTCTTAGGTATCCATGAAGGGATTAGCTCTCCCTCCTTACACACTCCTTGATGTCAATCAGTCCTCTCCCCCTTCCTTTCTTGGCAGGTACAGCCTCGCAACATTACTCCAGGTGTGCAAACAGCCATTCATTGCGAAGATCTTCCTAGTTGTTCTATCCATGCTTCTGCTGCTGCTGCTGCTTCTTCTTCTTCTTCTTATGGCATCTTTTTTTCCTCTGTCATTTTTGTAACAGTAACTAGCGAAACGAGCCTAGGCTTTGTTACTGAGCATCAATATTGCTATACAGTTCTTTATTACACTGTAGGTTGAAGAATCATATCTACTTTTTCTAAGCCATCTCCAAGACACCCCTCTAGCTTCATCTGATATTTTGTTGGACAAACTCTCTGTATGGGGCTTTCCCCTTCCAGTGTTCCAATGTTCACATTCTGACTGATGATATCCATTTCTGGCATCTCTGAATTAGGAAGTACGCTTCTCTGCCATTATTATCACGATGACGATTATTATTATTATTACTGGAATTAGTAGTGTCACCTCCAGAGTGGCAATTCATCCACTAAATCCAGATCGAATAAGAATTTGGAAAGATTCGCTTTTCAGAAGAAGGAAAACCCAAAGTACCAGAGGAAAACCTCTCGGAAGAAAGAAGAGAACCAACAACCACCTCAACCCACATATGCATCAAGTCCAGGAATCGCAGATGGACCACACTGGCAGTAGGTGAGTGCTCACCACAGCATCAAACCTCCAAACTCTGATTTGTCAAACCCCCCCCCCCCAAAGTCTGTAAAATATGTGCAAAACCTGATGCAGCAAGGGTTCCTTTACACTGTACATGTATATAGTCAAAATGAATAATACACACCCTTCCATTTTCAGCAAATTTTTTCACCAACAGTTCATTTTCTCTGGCCAGTTTCTTCTTTTCTTCCTCTCCCTGAATAAGTTTAATTCCTAGATTTTCCTTCTCCTTGAGCATATCTTCATACATCTTTGTCACCTTCAAATACAATGAAAAAACTTTTATTCACAAATCTACAGTATGGTTTAAAGGAGGATTAGAATAATATTATTAATATGGTTCCACTACAACAATATTGCAAACAGTTATAGTTACTGTATCTGTCTAGGACAAATTGGCAGATTTTAAGTGAGGTGTTCATGCTTCATGAAATAAAATAATTACATACTGGTAGTCAACTGAGGTGTGATATTCTCAGCAGCAATCACTGTAGTAGTCTCATATTTACCTGGTCAACTCTGAGTGCCATCTCCTTTTGCAATGCTGCAATAGCTCTCTTTGCTGCCTGATCATGAGCTTGAAGCTTCTCTTTAGATTCATTAAGCTCTGCTGTTCTTTTATGAAGTTCATCTTCCAATTCCTGTTTGCTTGTTTTAAGTGCTTCAGTTTGCTCATTGCCATTTATTTGTAATTTTGATATCTCTCCATTTAAGTTGTCCCGTTCTTTTGACAATTCATTGCTGAAGTTCTTTGTCCTAAACAGCATACAAAAAAATTAATTCTAACAACAGACTTAAGGCTTACTCTCACTTATATGGACAGAGTAGGAGTCAAATGCATACTTGTAAAAGTTCTTACGACCAAGTGTAAACCAAACAACAGATACATAAGCAGAACTGGAAGGTTGACAGAACCTGAGTCACAAGGATCAGAATGTTGGGCACCAGCTTTTTTATGATTCCTGGGGCCTGTTTCTCGAAAGCCACAAAACTTTTTGGACGTATTTCGGGTGCCATAATTCTCTTTGCATCTTGCAATGCAAGACGTTTTCAGCCCTGAAACTCTGCAATTAGTTTTCTCTTTCTAATCTTGAAAGCATGTTAAAAGACCAGATTCTCAGAATAAGAAGATCGCAGTTTTACAAATTGCTGTTTTGACGGTGCCTTTGGTGGTGGCCGCTCGCAGGGTTGCCATGGATACCTCCTACCCCCCTGACAGATCACTTCTCAGCTCCACCAACCTTAAGGCACCAGCTCCCAAGCTCATCTGTTGTTGATGAGTTTAAATATCTTACAACTGTCACATCCACAGTGAGTCAGTGTCACAGCATTAAACTGCCCTTTAGAATCCAATATTCAGCAGTCCAATCTAACCAACCCACAACAAAAGTAAAATGATTCAAGAACTCTAAAGTGAACATACAAGAAAAGTAATTTGTTTGCACAATATTACAGGTTACTTATAATTACATGTAAATGGAAATGATTGCTACAAGTCTACCAAGCATGAGTTCTTTAATTCAAATTCTGTTTGTTTAATCAACAATTGCTTTGATATTAGTTCAAGCAAAGGTGTATCTGGGATACAAAACAAAAACAAAACAGAAAATCAAGAACTCAAGAAATGAAAGCAATACAAAATACTTGTGTTCTGAGACTTTCACCATTAAACCATGGTGTTCAAATTCTGATCATAAACACTGCAATGCCACTGTTACAAGTCCATGTATTTTATACATTTATCAAGTTTATCAGAATTTGCCTTGAAAATCAATGAATTCATATATTTAATGTAGCTGTGTAAACACAGCTCTTCTCGAAAACATGAAGATTTTCAAACTTTTCAAGATACAATGAAGTTTATTCCAGAACTGTAATCTTTTGATCTAGAGACTGATAAAAGGAGAGGATAATACAAAATAAAAGCCCATGGTATGTATATAGCAGGTGTAATGTAAATGTATACAAATCAAAATTATTGTTGAAAACTTTCCCACTATATATAATATCATTATAACTACAGACTGTCAATCAAACAACAAATTATTGACGAAAACTGTCACTGATTTGGGTTTTGAGTATTCTTTCACACTGAGGAAAATCGGGTGGAATGCTACAATTTTTGTGCCTCAAGAGTAAGAGCTTGTGGGTGAATATTTGAGTAAGAAATGTCAAAATACAGTGTATCCCAAAACGACAAGGGTGCAAAATCAAGGAGAAAACGAATCAAGCCATAGGAAAAACTTATGAATTTATGAATAGTGTATTACTTAGCTGCAAAGACAGAACTACAAAAAAAAACAGGTGAGATTTTCAAACACAAGCGCACAGAATACCGGTAAATAAGATAGCACCCTGTGCCTGTCACCCGCCATGGATTCGGTACTGGCTTGAAGAACAATGGTCTGTAAAGTTATTGCTCACCTCTTAAGCTCCTCTTTCGCAGATTTCAATTCTTCTAGTACAGTGTCGAAATTGGTCCTTAACTCTTCATTCAATCGGCTTAACTCGTGCACACTGGAATCCTCTTTGCCTTGATAATCTTGCAATTTTTCACACAAACCCTTCTCGCGTTCCAAAGACAATCTGTAATCCGTTTGCAGCCTCGAGAGTTCGTTTTTAGTTTCCTCGTATTCTGCTAAAATAAATTTCAATTCCTGATCCTTGTCACGTTTAAGTCCATTCAAAGGTGAAGATAAATTTTTAGACCTGTCGATAAAACTGTCCTCTGGTTCATTACTTGCATCGCCGTTCAAATTTTCGTGCTCCTTATCAATACAGCCGATGTCTCCGTTGACAAGAACCTCTTCCTCATGGAATTCTAGGTCAGAGTTCTTTCCCTCGAGATCAGTTGTGAGGTTACAGTTGCCATCAACTTCCTCTAGTGTAGAAGACATTGGAGATGACTCCTGAATCCTTCAAGCAAGAGGCAAGATGAATAACCCCCACGAAAGATCATTTCATGAACTCCGAATTTTCACCATCAGCATCAACCGACATTTTGATTCTCGCGTGGCGCCATGCCATCCTGTTCTCGGGTGCGCAAATCAACCGTGTAAGCAAGATGACTTGTTTTTGAAACGGTCCTCTTTCAAAGTGTCAATTACTCCTCCAACCGTTTAAAACCCGATGAACAGAATCGTACGAAATAAACCAAGCAATAATGGCAAAGTACTAAGCTTACTTCCGGCGAACAAGGAAGAAATTTTCCTCGGCTTGAATCGATTACTTCCTTTAACTCTTCCCAAAATGAAGCATATGTCAGCTTCTACGTGACTATAGAGTGGAATGGTATAAAATTACGATAACTAGGATAAAGTGCAGGTTTGAAAATGAAGGAGTATAAATTTCTTCCGATGTTTCTCGGCAGATTCCAAAATGGCGACTAATGTGATACGTCATCAGTGAACACGTGACAATAACCGCCAGGGCCCAGTTGTTCGAAAGGTGGATAGCGCTATCCACTGGATAAACACTATGCACTGGATACGTCAATGGATTTTGCTGGTACTTATCCGCTGGATAGCAATTTATCCGGTGGATAGCGTTATCCACCTTTTGAACAACCGACGCCAGAAGAATTACGTTTTAGTGGTACACACTGTAAATAAACGAAATATATCAAATGAATCATATAAACATATAAACACTGTAAACAATCTCTCAGCAGATGCCAACGCTTCCGCAGCAGTATCTTTTCTTTTCGACGCCGGTCATTTGGAAACCAATGAAAAGTGAAACAGCTCCAAAACCAGAAACAGATCACTGAGGGTCCTTACCATTTGCACGGAAAATCCAGAAATTCCGGTTGGAAAGTCAAATTATAAGCACCATTTGGAATGTTTTTGAAATTATGGGCCATCGGCTCAACCAATACACTCTTTGTGTTCTTTTCGAGCTTTCCAATCATTCCCGGTTCATTTTGAGATTTTTCCATCTTCCGTTGGGACAAACTGTATCATTTCATATTTACGCCTGAAATTTCCATCTGAGTGCTTTGTGTATAAAGTACACACCCTCCCTCTCCTCAAAAAATACCAAAGATCAAAGTTTACAACTCTCTCTCCAGGTGAACTGAAGAAATGATCCTCACACTTTCTGGACAATTTAAGCAATTGTCTCTTATATGGACTTGGAAAATTCAAGTGAATCCAACGGGATTCGAACCCACGACCTCTGCGTTGCCGGTGCAGTGCTCTTACCAACTGAGCTATGAAGCCACACAGTTGAGAGCACGTCAATTTGTTGGGCTCATCCGTGTTTTCCCGTGAAAGGAATGATGAATGGAAGAAATGATTATGAAGTGCGGGTTAGAAGTGAACTGAAGAAATGATCCTCACACTTTCTGGACAATTTAAGCAATTGTCTCCTATATGCACTTGAAAAATTCAAGTGACTCCAACGGGATTCGAATTCATAATCATTTCTTCCATTCTCTCTCCAGGTATTAGGTATTCCCAGGAGCCCATAAGTAGGAGCGTCCACATGTTATAGTCCGGGCCATCGGCACAGGAGTAGATGAGGTTATTTTTAGTTTTTGTAATTCCCGTGATAAGTGGTTTCCATGGCTGCAAGTGCTCTGCTCTGTGCAAAAAATACGTGGCATAAAAAAATGAGTTGTCAATGATCGCTGTCATGCCAGGCCATTTGATTGGATGAATTGGATGAACGTGCCTGTCTCTGTTCTTAGCGTGTGAAATGTCGTTCCAAAAATAGCTCCGTCTACTCCTGTGTTGGCGTACAAACCCAGTGTTGGAGTTGGACGCTCCTACTTATGGGCTCCTGGTATTCCGTCATGATCAGCAGTTCTCAGTTGGATCATCATACGTGTGGAGCACGTCATCATAGTAGTCAGGTGTAGTGTGGAGGAGTCATGCAGTTGTATCTGAGGAGTTCTTTTTGTCACTTTTTCCTGCCTCTCCCCTCTCACTGCTGGTAGTGCGATGGGTGCCCAGAGGACTAAGTCAGTGTGTAGATTGCCAGCCACACCATTCTTCTTCTACTACGGAGCTAACGAAACGAGGACGCCGACGGCAACTACAACGCCACAAAACAATAGGTTTAATGAGCAAAAACAATAACTCTGCACGCGATGCACGTGCGTTTTGCATTTTGGTACATTTCTTTGCCATCATCTCCTAAATGACGACGTGAAATGACCAAGTTCAAAGTTCTGCGGAGGACGTTGCTACGTGACGATGAATTTCCAGTTCTCTAAGCCTCTAACTCGCTCATACCAGTTTAATTCCTCAACAGTAACTACACATTTTGAATGCGGAACGACATGAAATAGCTGGGTAGTGATACCAATAACGTGAACTTATATTAAGTGGCGTCCTCGTAGCCGTCGGTCGTACCTCTTGTTGAACACTAAATTTCATTGGCTGTATAGTGTCGTAGTTTCTATTGTTTTCGGTGCTAAATCCATTGTTATCTTTGTTCGTTCTATTGTTCTTTTGCCCAATCCCGAACCCGTTCACTGAGGTACGACATGACCCACCGTAGCCGTCGGCGTTTCGTAAGCTCCCCGTTTCTAATAAGTTGCTGTACTACTGCTCAGAAAATCATGCATCTTCCAGTCAGCTTGACACAGTTCTCAATCATGACATTCCAACTTCTCCCTTTGATTTAAATCATTTTAAAATGAGCGGTAGACGTATTCTTGTACCAAGACACGGTCATAAAGGCACAATGGTCATATCCACCGTTATGACAAAACAAACAGGGTTCATACCAAAAAAGTGCAACCATTTTTCAAGGACAAAATCTGTTTTCCAAGTGTAATAGACTGTTAATAGGACTACAGAAAATTAGAGATACAGAGTTCCTGGTTCAACTTTGATTTTCAGACAGTTTTCTAGATTTTCGAGACTTCATAAGATTCGCAAACCGCCCGCCTAAAACTCCACGCTACCCGACACCAGTATGACGCAATACTACGTAATTCTCTTTTTGACACCAAGGACCACAAACAGGAATGTTGTTTTAGGGGAGGGGGGGGGGAATAAAGATAAACATACGCCGGAACGCTCATTATATCTTCATTCAGTGCTTCCAGTATCAACATTTTCGCTATTTCGAGTTGCCAAGAAGTCACCTCATCTGACCTACAGATTCACCTCTCAGTTATATAAAACCAATACACTATTTACTTCTGGGGTTTATAGGCATGACAAACCACTTGGGATGTTCTATCCGCACCATCCAACGTGGGATATCAGTATGTGCTCCATGTCTTATTTATGCAAAACCAATGTATGCTTCTTGTCACATGTGAACGTAACGCAATCTTACCCATTTTGTTAACTTGATACTTTTATTGCACATTACGCAAAATGTAAATAGCCTGAATCTGAACCATTTCTATTGTCTTTGACAACCAGCAATTGTTTAAACAACTCTTTCCTGGCATTATTTTCTGTGGAAGAGCCCTCCAAAGCACAAATAACTTGACCACGATTAAAAGAAAACGTGGCATCCGCAAGAGCATGACAAATTGCACACACAACCGCTTGTCAATTCGGTTTTGGCTTGCATTTGGACTATCTTCGCTCATTTCAAAGTGTTTGCAAGGTCCACGAGATTAGAAAAAGAATGCTACCAAACGCTATGCAGAACAACTTCGCTTTTGACTCCACCACATTCAAAGGTTCAGAAAATTCAAGGACTTTTCAAGGACTTTTCCAAGACTGTGCGAACCATTTTCAAAGCAAATGCTTGAAATTTTCTTTTTTCAAGTAAGAAAATTGACGTTTGTCAAAAATGTTTTATTTGTTCGTGGCTGTTTGCACTCCGAGTGCAAATATTCGTCCAAAGTTGTGTAAGCCTTACACAGCTTTGAAGGAACAGACAATATCTTACTACAATATCTTAGGCTTCGCGCAAAAGGACAACTCCCAACATTGTTCGGTGTTACAAGCTGCGTCCGTTTGCACACCCTGTTGCGTGTTGTTGGGAGTTGTTGCGCAAAGATCGAAACCGGTCAAACTTTTGATGCAACAACTCCCAACATTTCTTTTGTTCTGTGATCGCCAAAGCGTAGCGCAACAACGTCGGATCCGTTTGCACAACTCTCCCAACAATGTTGAGGCAACGCGCGCGCATTACGCATGGTATCCATGGAGATAGTAACACATCAACTACGCATGATACTATACATCAATCATTGTAATGTAAATTCGAGTCTCAAACATAGTTGGAAGTTGTTGCATCCCTTTGCACGCCACTGCCAACAATACCCAACATTCTTGGGCCACAACAATGTTGGAAGATGTTGCGGTCGTTGGCACACAGCCTTACCTCAAACCCCTACATGCACACCGCTAAGAGGTTCTACCAGTGTCTACACTAACCCAAAGGATGACGCTCTTTAGTATCACCCAACTAGTGGACTAATACAAATCCTGCATTTTCATTGGCTACGCTACAAGAGGACTATTAGTAATAGTCCTCAAGTAGCGAAAAGCGTGACGCTTTCTTTCGTTTTATTCTCAAATAAATATTTTTTTTCAACTTGCATTTGCTAACTTTATTATTACCTTTTCTGTCCGACTAGTTGGGTGATACTAAAACAATTAGACCGTTAGTCCTCAAGGGCCACGGGTCAATAGTCCATTAGGCTTCGCCTCATTGCGGGCTACGGGTCTCATTGTTAATTACACCATGCCACAGAAAATACATCCAATCAGAAACACAGGAAAGCCGTTGTATATTCGACGGTAACAGACCCAAGTCTGCGTGTGTCTCAATTGATTGTGTTGGCCACTGTATTTTCTATGGCATGGTATAAAAAAGGCTCGTGTGTATACAGAGACTCGTGGGATATTCCATGGTATACCACTCGAAAGCGTTGCATAATTTCTGAGTACCTACAATTCAATTTCTAACTCAAAATTATCTATATTGTATTGAAAGCAATATAACAAACACCTTAGAAAGCTATGCAGGTATTTTCCTTAAGTTTTACTGAAGTGCTTTTTCTAGCCCACAAAACAGTAGAAAGCCACCTTAATGAGACTTGAATTTTGTATTCCTTGAAAGGAATAGATACTTGTTTGACCAGACTGGCATCTATCTCATCAGAACCAAGGTGGCAAATAATTACCTTATGGCAAGTAATGGATTAATTGACAATACATGTACTGCAGCTCCAGGTTTTAAAGTGGCTATTTCAATCTAAGGAAGCCAAACACTCTACAGTCACAAGTCAGTCTTCAAAATCATCAGCAAAGTAATCAGGAAGCTGTGTCCATGCCTGGGTCCTTTTAGGCATTTGATGTGAGGTAAGCGGTTTTGGTAGTTGATCCAGTCGTGAAGGCAAGAATGGGATTGGCTTTGGAGGAGGTGGCTTCATCTCTTTCTCTATCTGAATTGACAATTTCACATTTGGAAGACGGGAATCTTTGGTGGCAGTGACAACAATGTTTCTCTTTGGCTCGCGATCATAACTTTGACTTGAGCAGTTATAAAACACAGCAAGTTCATGGATACATCTTCTCTGATTTGAGTTCATTGGTGGGAATGAATGTGATCTCCGAGGTGCTGACATTTTCATCGTAGTCTGTATCAGATTTTCAAAAACATCCTCTACAGATTTGACAAAGGATAAATGTTGCTTTGCTTCAGCCTCAAGAAAAGGTGAATAAGGGATTTTTCCACCATGTTGGGATAGATCAGGATTTTCAATAATAAGTGCTTCAGCAACACGTTTATTTCGCTCGTAGACAGCACAATCCTCATTACATTCAAGTTGTCTTGGCTTTTTATCATCGGTATTGACAATGCTGCTAATATCAACAGAGTGACCAGATTGCAAATCCTTCATCTTGTTGGCTAGTGTTTCTGTAGCAATGCGCTGATAGGTCCGGGTAACAGCCATTTTCTCTCCCCCTTGAAGACAGGGAAAGATTTCTGAACGGAGGCCACATTTGCAGTATACAGTCACCTTGGCTTCACATGGAACTGCAGGGCAATTCTTGCCGGAATGGCAGGGTGCAGCACATTGATGCCCACACTCCTTGCGTAGATGCTGACAAGGCTGAACACAAGACTCCTCGGGAGCTAAGCATGGCGGCTTATGACAGGTCTTTACACATTTGTGTCCACACTTCAACAGTTTACCACAAACCTTCCCACAAGAAATGTCTTTCACAAGACATGGGATGTTGAGACGAGACTCGTGGCCTCCCATGCACTTTTTCGTGGTCAGGTATGTACAGGGAGGACACTTTTCGTCACTATGACAAGCATGATTTACTGGATGCGAACAGGCATGTGTCCGGGAGCACAGCTTGCCGCACTCTGGGGGAGGTGTTCCACAGGGGATGGGTGGATACAATACTGCTGCACCACAGTGACATGTCAGCTCATCAAATCCTGACATCAGACAGGGTGGGCAGTAACCAAGGTGACAAGGCTCCATACACTTGTGTAACCCGCAGCGTAACTTTCTTCCACAAACCAACTCACATCTGTGTTCAGCATCCACACAGCATTTGTTATTACACCTGTGTCTTCCACAATTCTTTTTCTTTTTACAGTGCTTGTCACATCTATATTCTTCCATTTTTCTCTCTAAACAAGGAACCTTCTTTATGCGTGTTCCACACCTGCATTTAACCTTTGTTATTCCATCACATGGACCACACTTCCCCACATGGCACTTCTTTTTACAGCGATGTTCTTCAATAGGTGAGTCACTGTTTTCATCAGCTGTCTGAGGACTGCAAGGGAGAACTTTCTCACAGGTAGACCAGCAGGTAGGCACTGGATCAAGGCACGAGGTTCTCGCCTCATTGAGTAACTCAGTAATTAGAGCTTTACCACAGGGACACCGAGTAACAAGTGACGGTTTGAGAGAACATTCACTGCAAGAACCTGGGTGACATATCCTTTGGCAGTTATGATTGCCACAATCAAGCTGCTTCAAACACTTGTCTTGACACGAAAAATACCCAGATTTTCCATCTCTGTTGTCAAACCCTGCTTCCCCTGTTCCACAGAACGTGTCTCGCTGCTGTTTTCCACAGTAGCAAGTTTGCTGCACTTTCAGTTGGCAGTCGCCACATGGGTCTGTATGACAAATTCGGATGCATCTGTGAGTGAAACAATTAAGAACCTTGTTACACACTTGCTCACATAACACAGTGGTGCCTTGGCCACATCTCACTCTGCTGCTTGTTTTGCCACATGCACATTGCTTTGTTACCATAACTGGGCAGCTAGGGCAGGGTCCAGGGTGACAGAGCTGGTTGCACCGATGAGGACAAGCAGTATTTGCCCGCGGTTTTCCACAGAGTTCCCCGCAGCTATGTGGCGTCAATCCCTCACTACGCCTCCACTCAGGATCAATGACTTTGCCACAAAAGCAGCTGTAAACACTTGGAATTGCTTGAGCAATGTTTTGACATCCTGGGCATCGCCAGCCACCATCTGCACCTTCCAAGTTGGCTGTAGCAGCAGGGCATCTGGCCCATTTACGTACACAGCCCAAGTGAAACATGTGAAAGCAGCTCTGGCAACTCCAAACAGAAGCACTGCAACGCACACGCTCACAGCAAACCATGCATTCATAGCTTTCATTCCTAAGCTGCTCAATTAAGGCACTTGCTTGGGAGGACTGGACTGGATTGATGTGGCTTAAAGCACGAATAACCTCATTTTTCTGACTTCTATAGTCTCTCTTGTTAACTCTCTTTCCTGTGGTAACCTCTCTGTTAAATTCTCTTGACCTAGCAATTATTGTGTTAGATGTGTTGCTTCTTCCTGTGGTGTCTGAGATCACTTGTTTATCACAGTAATGAGGTTGCTTCAAAGCATCCAAGTTGCCTCCTGTATTAGCATCTAAAGATCTCTGCATTGCAATGTGCTGAGTTGGAGAATCATTTTCTCTGTGTCCATACAGGCATTTCCAAGTACTACTAGCAGGATTTTCTCTAGATCTCCCTCTATCTCTATACTGACCCCTCATACCAGGAGGGAACGGTTTTCCCCTTCTTGTGGATTTTCTTTTGTCCTCTGAGCTGAAATCTTTTAGACCCCTTGATTGATCTCCTGGTTCTTTCAACCCTGCAGAATGTTTGGCACCTAAATTTCCACCAGCTACAGTACCTTGTAACTTTTCCTTTGTATCTGCAAGTCTTGCATCAAATGCAGGATCACTTTGGTAATGTACCCCTTGTGCAGTATCTTCCAGTTTCTCACAGTCCTCACCTCCCACATCCTTATTAACCCTTTCTTGGTTTCTTTTAGTATAGTGTATTTTGCCACTTCTTGAATGGGAAACACCATTACTATTGCAGTGTTTCCATCTATCTTGTTGATTACGGTTGTATACCCTTGGTCTGTTCACCAGTTTTCTTCTTGCATGCTCAGTTGCCCCTAATTAACAGTAAGAAACAGATAACTTTGTATATTAAGTATTTTTAAGTATGTAATAACATTTTGATTACGTTTTGAAGGCATTTTACACACTAATCATGAGAACAAGTCTGCCACTGATTTTGCAAGGTAGTATGCTTACGAGCTTTAACCTATGCACCAGTCAATGTTAGGCCCAAGAGGGGGTGGGGGATGGGATTGGGTGGGGACTTTGATCAATGTTGCCCACTTGGGGTAGCAAATTTAGAAAACTTTGAAGAAATTGTTGGCCCCAGGGAGGGGAAGTTTGACCAAACTTGAAAACTGAAGAAATTTTCATCAGACCTCAAACTTAAAGGGGCAGTGTCGCGCTATTTGAGCCATACTCTAAATGGTCAGAAAACACCTGCACATCAACGGAAACCAAAACATGATGCTGAAGTTTCCTTAACAAGAACCATATTAGGCTGTGTTTACACAAACACGGTTTCACATCGATACGGTTTCACAACTTCGAAAGCAATGCGGTTTGGAAGTGTTTACATGGAACTGATTTCGTACTCTTTATGTCATACTGAAGTCATCACAGACCAAAGCGATCTGGGTACGATTAAAGAAAGAATCCACCATTTTGAATCGAACAATGCAAATTTCAAGCCAAAATGGTAACCGTACTCAAGTCGATGCGGTTTCGCCATTTACAAAACAGATGAAAGCGTATCATTTTGAAAACGCTCCACTTTTGGCAGCGGTTTCAAATCGACCCTGTTTTGGCAACGGTTTCAATCGGTGATGTGTAAACGGAAGGCGTAACTGCATCGAAAACGATATGATTACAAATGAAACCGCGTTCGTGTAAACGCTGCCTTAGCGCAATGAAACCATTTTTTCTCACCTGCATCTAAGGATGGAAATGGATTGAAACTTGAAAAACTTAGCCAACTTTTTCAAAGTTGGACACCCTGTCATCCATAAATTGACAAAAAGTTCATGTGGATAGTTTTTTCCTGTTAAAATTCATTTCATATTTTCTTCTTGGTTGGTCAGGAAAGTAGCACCAAGTTTCAATTTTCAGCCGGTTAAAACCTAAATACAGCAAAACTACCGTGACACCGCCCCTCTAACTCTTTTTCTTACTGTACGCTTAGGGCTAGTAATTAAATGGTAATAGTTGCTAGGCAAGTAGTTCTTGTTACTAGGCATATACTTCCAAATAACGAAATGTAACCCTGGCCTACAATGTTCACAAAACAACACATACGTCTTTAAAATAGTTAGTCCACTGACATTGACTTTCTGTGTCTCTATCCCCTACTCCATCTACCATTTATTGCTGCAACTACACTGCAATTTGTCCATTTAATTTTTCATGGCTACAACTCGATTATGGTCTCTAGACTTGATTTCCTCTGCTCACTCAGGTTCCGGTCCTCAAGCATCTTCACTGAGAAGACCAGCTGGAAGCATGAGTGGCCAACCATGTCTGTGACATAATTTTAAAAGAATGTAATTTGTATGCTCTGCCACCAGTCCATTTTGCACAAAAAATTCACTCTCCAAATGCACTGGGCTCTCTCACCACTTGCAAAAACTTTGAGCAAATGATGGTGTACAAGCAATTGACATTATGCGGACCAAATTTAGAACTAAGAATACTGCTTGTGTCTTGTGTGGCTGCAAAGAAAATGATCCAAGAAGAACGAAAATTAAATGGAAGGTGCCCAACTTGCACAACAGGATCTGCAGCATATTGGAAAATATGGAAAGCTGTGTTTGCAGTATTCATTGTTTTCACTCTTTGAAGCACTTTCAGAAGCTCCAAGAAGATGCAGAAACTCTTCATCATTCACTGAAGGAACATTTTTGTGAAGAGTAATAGAGCGAAGTGCAGTGTGCCCTTGGATTCAACATTTTCTCTAAGTGTGGCAGCACCAACAAAATCTCTTTGCCACAGAGAAAATCAAAAAAACGTTTGTCATATTACAGGGAAATCTTACCTAAACAAATTCAGAACTTGTAATTCTCTACTACTATGGGTAGATTCAATTCTAAACTTAATACAACCAGTTACAAAAGCAGATGAGTCACTCTTGGTTGCCGTGTCAATATAATATGCAAGTGACGTTTAGATTGGAGTGTCATACAAGTTTTCCATTCTGAGCAAGTACACTCACAAAAATTTTAACCTCGAAACCTAACGTGCTTGCTCAGAATGGAAAACTTATAGTTGTCGTACTCATAGCTCAATCCAAAGAGCCAGTTGGAATAGTCAAGCCATGCAAAAGCTTTCATCCAGCTTCACAAGAACTGCCTATTTCCACCGCTAGACTTTGACAATTCTCCTCAGTTACTTTCCTTTTTAAACTGCTATCCGTTGTTTCAGAGAAAGTCCATTAAAACACAATGACTACTGTTCAATACAGAACATATGCAATCAAACGCAAATATGACAGACAAATTCAAACTTAGGGCACATTTGATTGACCCTATTCTGTAAGAAGAATAAATGAATAAAATCTAAATTTTTCTTAGGAGGCAAGTTTAGGAAAAGGTCTATAGCATTTTGTAGGGAAGAAATGCCAAAAGTCTCCTTCATATTCCAATAACATTAAAATTCTCTTAGGGGTGATTTTTAGAAGTAAACCTATGCATTCTTATCCAGAATAAGGCCAATCAAACACACCCTTAGTAACTTGGCAGACAATCAACTAGGCAATCATTAGCAGAAAACACTGAGATTTAATATAAACCTGACGTGTTTGTATTAAACATTTCACAACATGTCTACCTCCTTGTTCCCAGTCCCTACAGTAGGGAACTTTGAACTTGAAACCTTACCCAAAGGTTTCAAGGTTAAACACAAAGTTTGCCCTTTGGGTCAAAGTCTCCACTCCATCCCGTCTCCCTCTTCCCCCTTTGGGCCTCACACTGATAGTGAATTACAGTGTAATGAAATAGCACTGCCCCTAGGATCTTAAAATTTCATATATTAGATGATACTTTCATGTCAATTGTTGTGCCTTTATGTGTCGTCATCATCATCATCGTAATCACATTCGACGTCGAAAACAGTAGCTCATTATGCATGTTTATCGCTCTATTTACATAACTATCTCCGCTCACATCTTCACAGCCAATCACATTTCGGGTTTCCTAATGGCTACTCCACCTTTTGACCAATCGAATCGCTCACCAGGGTTTTTGAATTTTCGACTGACTAAAATCGATCACTTGACTCTAAAGATGGCTTCCGCACAGGTTGTTGAAACGTCAGTCAACAACAACAGTCCTTCTCAGGACTCCATTCACCCAGATGATCATTTTCAATCGAGGTATGTGACATTATGTAATGTGTGACATTCATTTATCTGCAACTTGCCCTTATAGATTTTTCTAAGTAATGCTAGTCAATTTTATTCTTCAAAAAGGCGCCCTTTGGTGCTGAAACAGATCTCTTCTAAACTCTTTCACTTTCAAGAGTACCGGTTCAGTAACTTCACAGATTTTACTGCCAACACCAAAACCCTCCAGGCTAGAAGGATCAACAGAGTTTTGAATGGAAACTACTAAAAGCTAACTATTGGCATCTGTCCTTAGATGAATTCGTGACGGTCCACAATTTCGCAACCTTTGAACTGGCTGAGCGCTTGGCTTTCCATATATAATCACAAAGAATAACTTAATTATAACTGCTCTTCACTGCACTTACTACCAAGTATTTCGCTGGCGTTTGAAAACACCAGATATGAAAGCCAAACCTGACAGCCGGGGAATCAAGCTTACAAATTACAGCCTTTGAAATGCTTTGTTCCGTCTTTACCTTTTGCAGTCGTTGATACTACACCAACCGCACCAGACTCACTGACCGTTCCCGCGGAAGAGGCTGCTCCAGAACTTTCTTCTGACATGAATTAACGCTACGCTCTCGCTGCGTCAACACGCCCTGTTCAATTATCTGCGTTTGGTAAAAATAGCGCTTCTGCCTTCCGTTTTTATCCCCTTCTGACCCGAGGATGTTGTTGCAATATGTTGTAATCCAAAATGGCGGAAAGTCAATGATCGCTCATTGGTCGATAAAAAAAATTTATTTTCGGCTTTGAATTTTGATTGGTTGCGAAACGTTCTCGTCACCATTTCCCCATCGCTGAAAAGAAGGTCAAACCACAGACAGCGCAAGCGTAACTATGACCTGACGAATCGAAATAAAGTCGCTGTATTTCGCAGAAATAAGGAGGAAACTGTCTTAAATATTAACTATATTCGTTTGTCCATCGTTTTAACGCCATTTCGTCGATTTTCTGTCATTCGAGTGGTGCACTATAAATGGATTTCGACAAAACACTGATCCCCGGTCTGTTGACCCCCCTAATGAGACCCCCGGCTAACCCCCTCTTTACCGGAATAATAATAAAAATTAAATTTCATTAAGACCGACTTGAATTATTATTTTAAATAAAATAGGTTCATTTGACCATTGTGAAGTGATGGTCGATCTGCTTCATACCAAGTTCTTTTATCCGATAAAAGATTGGAAAATGGATCGAAATTTTCCACTTCCTTGGAATGAGAAAAGAAACCGGAATAAAATGAATGTCCTTCGCGGGAAGATAATCTCACTGGAACAACCAGAAACGTGCGATGCCTTCTAGTTGTCATTTGATCCAGAATAAATTTTTATTTGGACTGCTCTGTTGGAGAGAGGTATCTGCGGATTGTTCAAACACCTTTTTCGCTTTATTTATATACGAGAACGTCTATTTTGAAGGCCAAGCCTGAGTACGTTCTTAATCCAGCCATAGTTAGCCCATAGACAGTATTCATAATGGCGGCAAATAAATCATTCTTTGGAAAGATTTCCGTACAGTTCCCTACATTAATTATACATGCATATTCCTACTAACCCTCTTCCAAAAAGAATGAGCGTGAATAGAGTTTTTCTAGGAATATGCATGCATAATGAAGTAGGGACCTGTACGGAAATCTTGCCCATTCTTTTGCCTTTGTGCTAATCATCTCAACAGGCCTCATTTCAGAGAAAAATTTCTTTTGAATTTTTCAGGATAATGAGGTTAGTTACAAAAATTAGAGTTACCGTTTTGACGAATTCTGTTTAATTAGTACTCATGTTAAAGAGCACCTAAAGACAAAAAATATTTCAATTTAGCAAACATATTTTAACATTTTCCTTTTTGTGTGTTGCACTAGCTATGTAAAGTTAAGAAAACAAGTAGTCATATGGACCAACGACCGTGCCATGAGAGGCATGGGTTTATTCTTGATTATACGTCACAAACTGCTTTGCATTCAAGTTTTCAAAGAACTTTTGCATTGCAAAACAATTCGTGACGTAAAATCCAGAATGGACCCATGTCTCTCACAGCTCGGTTGTGGGTCCAAATGATTGCTAGTTTTGCGAAATTTACGTTTCTTGTGTGGCATATAAAAAGCAAAATTTGGGGGTACATATGGCAAAGTATGTTTGCTTTGGGAGGTGAGATTTAAACAAAAAACGAAAAATATTTGTCGATATTTGAGTTTTGGTGCACTTAAACCGTTTGTGCCCAGTTTATAGGACTCTGGTGGTCCTTTTACGAAGCCACTGCTTTTACTGCGGGTGATGCTTTTAACCTCAAATAACAAATGATCAAATATTTACTCGTTTTATTTACAGCTCTACATGTACAGAGGGTTTTATTTACACCTTAAGACCCATACGGAGGTGAAAAATTAGGAGTAATGTTTATCGACGTCGGCGGCGCCACCAAGCGCCGGAAGCGCTTCTCATGGGGTCAGGATAGTTGTTTCTGGGGAAAATTTGCACATGTAGGTTCTTTCAAATAACATTTTCAAGAACTCTTTCCGTGCTTTGCGCTTTTAATCACTTGTTTCATGATCATATTGCAAAAACGACACCAGAAGAATTTGATAACAATCGGGAAAGCGGGAGGCAAGACATCGATCAGATAGGGTGGGTTGGACTTCTTTGCCAATGCTTTTCAGTTTGTAACCAACGCGCACACATAATGGCTGCCAATAAACACATTCAGGTAAACTGTCCATTCCTGCACATGGTTGTATGAAAGGACGAAACTGGCTGTCATATTGATCACAGAAACTCTTCTTAACTCTTCATGAAGGATTCAGCTTGAAGACTTCGCTCTTGAGTACCAAGTGTGGATGCAGCTGCTAGCAGTTCACCACACCTTGAGAGTAATAAACATGAAATTGGAGTCATTGAGTGTTGTGACTTCACTTGTTTGCCACGTGAATCCAGTGAAATTGGAGGGTTTCATTGTTGATTTAGAGGTATTAAAAAGAGGACTGGACTGGCATGCCTCCTACTTTCCTACAGCATACATTATAGTGTGAACGTAGGCAAAGAACTTCAGCTTGAAATGGAGCTGCATAAAATGTGTGGAATTTCTATTACTGCCCCACCCAATGTTTTACTGCCCCGTCCACTTTCATCGGCGAATTCCAATAATTCGACCCTACTGTAGGAAAGGGGTTTGTTAATAAGAAGCCACGTTCTGTTCCTACAGTCGAATTCATGAACTTCCTCTATGAAAGTGAGCAAGGGCAATAAAACAGATCGGGTGGGGCAGAGATACAAAATTTTGGGCCCATTCCACACTTCGGTGATTCTCGCAATAGCAAGCTACAAGCTCTACTCTCACCTTTTCTGTTCTCGAATTTCTGATTCAACAGTTCTGGATAGTCCCTCCATTTCTGTGGCAAACAACTGAACCTAAAATAGGTTAATATGCATCTATCAATGCTAAATCGCATAGAGGGCAACTTTCAACCAGATACTTCCAGCTTCAACTTTCAACTTGCACAGCTGAATGCCAAAAACGTTGTTTGCAAAGCAATCTACCTTTTCTGTAAAACAAAAACTGGAAAAACCCTGTAGACTGCATACTGTAGGCATTTTGAGTGATGGTTTTGAACATGTAAATGCACAACCATTTTTTACTTACTTCTTGTTGTTTTGATTTGGTAAGCTCAACAATTTCACCCAGCAATCTTTCACTCTTATCAAGTTCAGCAAAGAGCTCATCTACAAACACAATAACTCAAAAATGAGAGAACACACTGCTTTATGCTGACATGTACAAACCAGTAATTACTGCTGTGCACATTGTCAGGTCATTACAACCAATCAGAATGTAAAGAACAACACTGAAGGTGACTTGGCACAATTAATTAATTAACTTGCTGGCCATGCAAACAGAATGATGTAAAAGTTGAATTTCCAAATTAATGCCTAACCTAATAAAATACCAAACTACAGCACAAGATTTTGAGAAATTACTATTATAAAATTGATGCGTAAAGTTGGTGCACTTTATCACCTACAATTTCTGACCAAACCAGTAATTGAAGGGCTCAGGGCAAGAACATCCTAACCGACTTTTGCATGATTTTTAGGTCATTTCTCAGAATCACGGCCAATTTTCATCGAACCAACTCTACTAAAATTACGGGGTGAACATCCCCATGCCATATGCCAAAAAACAGGGCAATCTGATGAAGAGGAGCCCCCAAAAAATTTTTACCTGTATTTTCACATTTTTCCTCCCCAGGGTCCAGAATTTTTTGTTCACATTACATAGGATAGGTAATTCGGCAACTTAAATTCTGTATATTGCGTGAAATCTCAACGCAATTTTGCAAAATGACCAAACGCACTGAAAATGTCAGTGAGGATGTTTTTGCTCTGAGCCCTTCAATTATTATTCTTTGAATCAGGCTCAAATTTGAGATTTGCCTACAGTAAATTATGCATTAACCCTCATACGAACTGCTGACCAACTGGCTCAGTTGGTAGAGCACCAGATTACCATGCAGAAGGTAGCAGTTTTAAATCCATAACTGGACCAACACTTAAGAGTTACATAACTGAGGGAAAAAGTGCTGCCTGCCTTTGTAATGACATCTGCAAATGGTTAGACTTTCTAGTCCTCTAAGGTAAGGACGATAAGCTGTAGGTCCCATCCCACAACACATTTTCACACTTGACTCTGTGGGACACTAAAGAACCACTAGGGATGAAATTAACCCGGGCTCCGACCACCCCTAGTGTCTGCTCTAGGCCTGTTGTAATTGGCTTCATACTGTTGCAGGCACCATGCCAAGGACTACTGATCCTTGGTGAAAGTTAATAAAATCAAATAAACCTAGATTTTTCCAAGTTAACCTAAAAAGGCTCTTTTATAAATGGTGTTTACAGTAAAATATTATTAGGCTATTTAGGCTCTTAAATTTCGGTTCTTATTTTCTGAAGAAAAAAAAAATACTTGTTACTGGTAGGTGTGATCTATTACCTATGTAATTATGCAAAACAGTTCTCCAAAATCAGGGATGTAGATAAAAGTCAACAGCTGGAAAAAAAATTGCTGGCCATTCCTAAAAAATGTCTGGGCGATGATCAGCTTTGTACTGCTAAAATAGAATGTGAGTCAAGCACTTTGACTTTTTCAATTAAATTAATTTGGTTCCATTGAAAATATTCTCCCGTTTATTCAAAATTCTAACTACAACCCTTAAAATGTCTCCAATTTTAGCAAAACAACATGCATAACTGCAGAGGTGACTTTCTTTGATTTACAAATTTTTAGTTGTGCTTTGAAACCAAACCTCCGGTTGGACTAACCGGCATTAGATTACGTCTGTGATGCTGGCTATGAAATTTTAGTCTAAAACAGATTCTTGTATAAAGAGGGTCAAGTAAACGGAAAGTTTTAGCCTAACAGGTTTCTGAAATCTAGGTTCGTATTATGCACAAGTTTTAACTATACCATGATTATCAGGTATAGACACTCCATTGACTGACATGTGATGCCGAGTGGTGTCTAAAGCAGCAGCTAGTCTATTGTACTCTAGTATCAACTTCAACATATCAGATTCAATTGGCTTCAATCCAGACATCTGCAAAGTACATTGAACAATCATTTCATTACAACTGAAAAGCAAAACTAACACGCATTAGTTCAAAAATAACATTAACAGATTTAAATGCAATTTCAAGGAGTTGACAACACAGAGTACCCGTACTGTGAGTGGACAGCAGATGGTGTTCAAGTGCATGCACAGTAATGTCCCAACATCATGCTTGCAGCATTTGTCTTTCAAGCAGTGTGAAAGTTCTTTTAGCTGGCATTTTGTTGTAGTGTTGCCCCCTCCCTTTTCCCCTTAGTTTCTTTACCACCGATATTATGTTTCAGTGTGGCTGGTGCCTGCTCTCTTGCATGGGGGCTCATTGCTGGGTTGTGTGGTTGTGCCAGCCATGGGGGCATTATTTAATCTAGGGGCTGGCAGGCAAAAGTGGAAGCCCCTGGATATTCCAGGGACCCAATCTCCACTAAGCAACGCAGTTGGTAATTGTAAGCTACTCACTTGAAGATGAATGTGTTGATCCAATTCAGCAATTTTCTTTTTCATTTTCAGCTGTAATTCCAGATCAGCCACTTCACGTTGCAGTTTTTCCTTCTCCTGCCACACAGAGTAAATCTGAGTCTAAAATAACAGAGAATAAAGAGAAAAATGTCTTGGATTTAAGAATTTTAGCCATTTGGCCAAATGATAATTTTCTACTGACAAGGGGCATACATGTAGCTGTCCCTACTAGCCCAGATGAAGTAGGTTGCAGAAATAATTCAGTCTTTTTAGAATGAACCAACAGGGGTTGGAGGGTAACCCTGCGTAAGCTGTTCTGAAACCCTTGTCATTCACTTGAGAAACTGATGTCCATCTACCAGACCACAGGATTTCTCAAAATTAGAAATCAACATGTTAGGAATTGAGTACCTGAGCATCTTTCTCTTTTTGAGCAAAGGAATGTTTCAGCTGCAAGGAAACAAAAAGAGCATAATATAAGGAATAATGTTCAAAATGGCCATTAATAGATTGAGAGAGAGACATAATAATGACATCTCAAGAATTGGGGAGAAACTCTACTTTACTTAACAAACTTCTCACATTCCTTGATCAGCCCATTTCCAGACCCTTATATGGGAATAAAAAAGTGTATAAAAAACAAACTTCCCATGTGCTAGACCGTACATTTCCTGTAAAAGTAACACACATGCCAAGGTTTGACAGAAAACTCTTTTCATCTAAGTTCCCACTCTATAATATTACCCTTGAATATAAAAACGAAGCTTGCATAACTCTTGAGTATTGAAGTTCCCGTTGATATTGTGAGACAGGTTCTTCTGATACTGTATGAACAACCTAAATTTATAAAAGTAGACCAGTTACAATTTGTACAATAAAGCATCTTGAATGCACAATAATACTTGGGAAAAAAAATCAGAGCACTACTAACTGGAGTGCAACCTATGACCTTCCAATGACTTGTCCGGATGCTCTGCCACCAGGCTACAGGAGACTCATGCAGGGACAAAAAATTCTGAGTGCTCCTGACAGGAGTGGAACCTATGACAATCTTGTTGTTGTCGTTGTTGTTGTTGTCATTGTCATCGTTGTCGTTGTCGTTGTCGTTGTCGTCGTCATTGTCGTTGTCGTCGTCGTCGATGATGATGATGATGATGATGATGATGATGATGATGACAGTTGGACCCTACCTTCTTTGGCACAGGAGGTTTTGCAGCCAACGTTTGTGGTGCAGCCCGAAATGAACCTGTAGACAAATCACAGAAATCTGTTATGAGGGTTTTCAAACCAAGCCAACTCTAATATTCATGGCTAACACCACCAAGTAGCTTGAAATAGTGTAAACTAAAGTATATTAACTGGTAAAACCAGGCTTCAATTATGAACAGGACACAAGTCAATGAATGAAATGATATATGAAATGAATCATATGACACAAGTCCTTAAACTTTCAAGTCTGAGAGATACTAATAGTGGGGGTCACTTGGCTGGTGTCTGGAACTTACAGCTATCTGACTTAGTGAGGCTTTAAAACATACACCTTATATACATGTCAGAACCAATGAAAAACTTTGGTCGTGGTCATTTTCTGCTAGCGGTCAGTGTTTGGATAAACATGTTTGAAGAAAAAAGAACTGATTTTTTTTAAACATAGTAGCACTTCTTCAAGATTACTGCCGATTCGGCCCATTATATGTCTCTGCAAAACCAAGTTTTTCATTTGATTAGCTCTTCATTACACGTATTTTAAGTCACCTCACAAAATCAATATCATACAATACCTGAGCTCTTGTTAAGAACTTGTTTTTTGGATGCAGAAGCCTGTGCTTTTGTCTTATCCTGAAAAGACTTCTTAGGTGCACTGGCAACCATAGCACCTGAACCACCTCCGTGTACCAATACTGCTGTTGCAACTCCCTGGGGTAGGATAGGCGTAGGAGCAGAAGCCATGTGTGCGAGAGGTTCAACACCAACCATGCCATCAGCTGGAGTTGATGTCACAGCCACACCTTTGCTGTGCTGTGTGGCATGTGGCACAAAGGGTGAAATGGCATCAAGGCTCAGAGTGCTGTTATTAGAATGTGTGTGAAGTATTGACTGATCTTTTGATTTAGAGACAGCTGCAGGTGTTTTAACTTTCTTCTTAACTGGATGAGGTACTTCCTACAGAAAGAAAATAGCTTCAACTTAATGACTTGATGTATACATCTTCAGGCTCTCTGGTATGGCATGGTAGAAATAACTTACTGTACAGCTATAAGTCTTAGTAGTAAATTCAAAGAAATGTAATCGTAATGTATCATGCACAGTGTCATCACTAACAATGACTAATAATGATAATAATAATAATAATAATAATAATAGTTAACACTAGACTGCCCCCGCAGTCTAGGTATATAAGCTATTATGTAACACTATACGCAAGCAGTTTATGTGATAGTACACTTTATATATGCACAGACTACAATGATGCCTCCTTGGTATAGAGACAAAATCCCTGTTCAGGGACAGTTACTATAAAAAAAAACATGCAGCTTCCAAAACCTTACAATTCATTTTCCCCTTTGGGCAATAGGATCTCAGGAAATTTGCTCGGCTGAGATGATTTCCCACAGGCCAAAATTAGGGAGACTCACAAAACTCCAAGGTGGTACAATTAATCAGTGCAAAGGCTAAGCTAAGGAATTCAAGCACTGTAACACTACATAATTGACATTGTTTCACTATCATCTACTGAAACTTTTAAGAGCGATTTTAAATTTGCAGACAGCCTTTACAAGGCCTTTCCCACTTTACACTCATACAGGGGTTTTATCAAGCTGTGAAAAAAAGGAAAAGATACAACAATGCTCAACTCTCTTTAGCTTTCAAAAATTCATTAATAATTCATAGCCCATTGACCTATCAAATGGTCAATAATACAACACGTGCAGTGACTTTATATCGATAAACCTCCTCCTTATTAGTATGTGGTGTTTCATCAGCGGATAAAACACTCCTCATTAGTATGCTGTGTTTTATCAGATATAATGACACTGCACATGACTGATGAATATTAATGAATTACCAGCACAGCAACTGACACAACAAATGGTGGGTGCATATTTAATGTTCTTTCAACTAATTACACACACAGTAAATCTACTTTTGCACAAAATTAATAGTACAGTTGTTAAATACAGATCTGGAAAAATTCTCTATTCCATTAGTACACTAATCTGGTAAAGGCATATTATACGATACATCATCTGAAACTTCTAAATCAAGATCAGCTGGCAGAAGCAACTTCAAGTCGTTTTCCATAACCTGTGCATTTGACGTTTTGCCAGTAGTGCACCTATTCTCAGGGGGACCTAAAATCTTGCTAACCTAGTGTTGTTGCTCAACACTAGACTTTTCGTATTTAAACAAGGCATTTGATCGATGACCTGTTCTCTCTCTAATTAACCTCTTATCGACTGACTCTTGAATCTAGTTGTGCACGTAACCCTTAAATTATGAGACGTTTTCCTTGGCAAACCTACTTTCACACATAACTTCTCAGGCAGAATCTTATTTAAACTATTAATGCCGATAAGAACTTTCAGGTAAATAAGCTAATTTGGATGTGGCTTGAAGTAAAAGGCATCAATTTCTTCGGCTAAGGATTTGATCTTCTCCAAGTACAAAGAATAACAACTGACAATACAAGGAAAGTGGTTTAAATTTTCCACTCTGCAACAAACATGCTTTATCACACAAGGAGCTGTGTACTTTAGGTCTTTCAGACCACCATGAAATGTTTTCGAATGACTTTCATCAAGTACAATACTATTTGCATCAACAATTTTGATGTTGCCATATCATCAATCATCTTTTCTTCTTCTCGTGATATATCAACTTTCTCAGCTCTCTTTGTCTTCAAAGCAACTCCATCTGCAGTCAAATTCTTCATTTCAGCATCTAAAACCCGTCTAAATGTATTCAAAATGCAAAGGACTCAGCTGCACCTCGTGGTTTTAAACCCGATAAAACACTCCTGCTCATTTTTTAAACATTACTTAACAATGTCTCTTACCTTTACTGCTGGCTTTTTTGTGACCTTTGCTTTCTCCATGTACCTTGAGGGAACGATACGAGCTGAAAGTGACAGGTAAAGATGTATTACCGTTATAATTTAAAGTCTTGACATTGAAATTATATGAATAGAGTTTCATTGAAATCAAGCAATAATTGACATACAGCTCACCCATTTTCTGTTTCTTTTTCTTCTGTTTGACACCATGTTTTTCCTCACCTAGTAATCTGCAGGGGAAAGAATTATTAATAATAAACATCAAACAGTTGTTATAAATTAGTGATTTTCAAAAAATCAGTTTTGAATTAATATCAGTTTTGCAAGTTTTTTTACAAGCAAATTTACTGACAAATGCACAAATGCAGCACTCTCCATCCCCCTTTTTAAGTTACCAAGCAGACAAGGCAATCATATAGATCATTCAAGCTTACTATAGATAACTTTCCTTAAGTATTTGGTAATTTTGAAGAAGAGCTCCCCAAACCGACTGTCGGTAAGCTGTCGGCCGACAGTAGACCGACAGCTAACCGACAGGCTACCAACAGATCATAAAAGTAAGATTATAAGTCTACTTGAACAGTCCATGAACCGAACACATTTTTTATGGTATAATACCCTTCAAAATTACCAAGTATTTATTTCACTAATTATTTACATGGCTTCATCTCCTTGTCCAGCCAGTGAATGATCACCTGCAACAGAAGAAAACAGCATCATTTTTTATTGTATGTTGTCAAAACTCTAGTAGACTTAAGCTTTTAAGTCAGAATCTTCTGTAAGGATGCCACTTAATGGCCAGTGACACAACCAATGGTGTTGCCATGTCCTGTTATACATTTGGGAACATGCCATCAGCATACATGCAGGTCAGTTGTGTACAGCTTAGTCTCCCTTTGTTTTTGTTGTATATCAATGATCTACTTAAAACACCCAGTCTAATTAAAATTCCACTTATTTGCTGATGACACCAATATCTATTTCAACTCTAATGAGTCAACTAAACAACACTAAATAAATTCAAGAGCCAATTATTGTTCAGCACTGAAAGAAAGTTCAAGTTTATTAACAAGTTTCATAAACTTAAAAGGACCATGCTAGTCCACATAATTATAGCAAAAGCTAGCCTAGGAAGGTAGTGAAAAAAAAAAAGACAATATTTGTGAGCTTATTTGAAGGAAAAAATGAAGAAGAAAAAAAGAAGGAAAAAGAAAGAAAATAATGAAAGTACATCAAGACATATAAAAGTATAAATTATTGTATTCTAAATAATTTATGATATTGTAGCCTTTATATTGTAATGGACTGTGTGTGACATTGTGCCCAAATATGGTAGCTCCATATTTGGGTATGCGAGGGCGTCGGAAAAACGTGGGGCTAAAAACACTTCAGAAAAAAGAGAGTAATGTGAAATCGTCGGGAATCAACTTGAGTAAAACATATCCGCCAGAGTTAAAGAACGAACCCAGGGCACAGTAACAATATGTAGTTTTTGAAGATCTTGAGATAAGAATGGATATGCCAACATAATCACCCTCTTCTACTTTAAAATGCAAGAACACTTATTTCAATGCTCAGTTGTTCGAAAGGTGGATAGCGCTACCCACCGGATAAGTCACTATCCACTGGATAACTCAATTTGATTTCCTAGCATTTATCTGCTGGATAGCGATTTATCCAGTGGATAGCATTATCCACCTTTTGAACAACTGGGGCCAGCTATTAAAATAGTTCAAATAAATGTTCTTGCATTTTTATGTTAAAGCTGGACTTAGGTGATTTCCATTATTCTAATGGAATACTGTTCCATATTTGGACCCCACATCTAGAAAAAGATTTGGATTGTTTATTTGTTCCAGAATATTTACTGTAAAAATTACCAGAAGAATAGTATCTTGTATTATACGTATGTATCTTGCTCGAGTAGAAAGTAGTAGATTGGAAATATTACACAGTGCTAATTTGTTGACGTCATCATTAGAAACGAGACTGATTTAAAGTGAAGCAAGTTAATCGAAAAACTACTAGAAGAAACAAAGAAAGGAATGGCACGAGATCTACATGATATGAAATATATGATAGCACTTGGCTTTCAAAAACTAATTTCATGCTGTTCCATTCCAAAAGGCTAAAACCTAATAAGTCAGTCACCAAAAAATTAAGACTGATGATACTAACATTGATTGTACATAGGCACAAAAATGCTGTGTATTGTAGTAGGATTTGTGTATTACATGTATGTCTTATCGTTGTAACACCATTCAGTTCATTCATTTATCTGTCACCTCCCATGTTCATTAGTGCTCTTGTCTTCGGTTTTGCATTAATTAGCGTTATTTGTGATAGTAGGTTGTTTTCGTACTTGTTAGTTTTTTAATTTGCATATTACTATAATTATATATCGGTCACTTGTAAATATTAGTTTGTTGGTAGTTTCGGGTGAGTTAAGTTTAGAATTTAAGTCAGCAGGTCGATAATTTGAAAGTTTAGTCTAGTTTAAGCCGTCCACCAAGTCCTTAAGTCCTGATTTCAAATTACTCTTTTACCGTACCCTTACTGCATATCTATTAAATCATGTTTTATCGCACTGTGAGGGATGTGTTATTTGCATTAGCAATGACAATGATAAAGTTTCTACAATTAAATATCTGGTACTGTTTTGGACTCTAGCCTTGCTTGGGGAAATCATATTATGAGGTAATCAATTCTGTTTGAAGTTCTCTAAGACTGCAGGTGTGATGTCTAGAATTAGACATTTTGTAAATCCAAGTATACTCTGTATGTTGTATTTCTCTTTAATATCACCCTTTTTCATTTATGGTGTCCAAGTTTGTGGTCTAACATATCCAACCTGTAGCGCAAGACTGATTTTTTTGGAGAATCTCCTCATACATTTTATCACTTGTAATGCTTTTCAAGTTCTCAAATTGCACTTGCCTACAGCTTCTGCGATTTCAAGAGCTTTCAAAACATCACTTAGGCCCATAACCATGAAGTGCACCAGCATTCATGCAATTGCCTCCTCTTATCCACAGCGATTACTAAGGAAGTTGCTCTTTCAACTGTTTAATTTGTTATTGAATTGCCATGCTCTGTTCTTACCACCCTCTTGCATCAAGTATCAAGTGTTACCATACATCTCAGGCCTTTTCTACACAAAACTAATGGTTCTGACAAATTTTGTCAAATAAGAGCATTACATCTGCGATGTAGAACTTATTAACCACTGACTGGTCAGCTCATTTGATAGAGCACCAAACCACAGTAGGTTCAAACCCAAAGCCAGACCAACACTCAGGGTCTTTTGACATCTGCAAATGGTTAGACTTTCCAGTCTTCTCAGATAAGGCTGTATGCCCCATCTCATAATACTGTTCATACTTGATTCTGTGGGATATTAAAGAACCGCTAGGGATGTAATGAACCCTGGCTGTAACCACCCCAATAGATGACGTCTGGTCTTAATCCCTCATTCCTTCATTCACATCACATATCATGGGTTGAGTGGGAAGGTGAAGTCATAAAAATTACACGGAAAATGAAAATGTCAAGCGAACACCTCTGTTGCATGCTCAGAAATCAGACTACCATAACAATATCACCATTATTTATCAGTATGTGTTTCTCATAGATTTAACAACTATTCCATGAGTCCGCATTAGACACAAGATGGTAAAATAGCCAACAAGGCGCATAGTGCCAAGTTGGATATAACTGATCTCACATCCAACAAGTGTGTATGGAATAATTTTTTTATTAAATTTCATTATTAAATTCATTTTGCTCACTGGCTTTGCTTTAAGCTTGGCATTACTTGGCGAAATCATTTTCGATATAAGGCTGTATGGTATATGAGCTGATAACCGAGATTGAGTGAACGAATCAAAATCCTAGATATGCAACACCTGAGGTTGAAAATTTAATATTAATAACAGTTATTATTAATTTAGCAGTAGCATATCACCTGGGCTTTAAACCATGGTTAGTCTATTTCTTACTAAACATTATTTTTGTTGCTTACCTAGTGAGAAATCAAAAAGTTGTTGCTTTATTTCAGATGCTGGCAGGTTAGCTGAGAGTGGTGGTGCATGATAGCCTTCCTCTCCTAAAAAGCTTTTAAACTGAGCTGCAGTTTTCTTGATGTGTTTTTCATCTGTTTTCAATTCAGTGCCATGGCTGTCATGATCCTGTGGACTCTCACCAATGGAGTGCTCACTTGTTAAACTATCTGGCTGCAAATGTTCACTGGCCAGGCTGTCTGCAACAAATAATACCAAAATTAATATTAATAACCAAAGATTTGGTAGTTAAGAAAAGGAATGATGACAAAGGATGGTCACAGAACAGCAAGTAAAACTGTGTTCCAGCTGTTATACAAAATATTTACTACAGTAGTCAGTCTGACAACAAGTTGCATAAGAGCTTAGTGGAGCACATATTGAAACAATGCTGTCAATGCTGATACTGCTACACTTCATTTACTTGTTTAATTCACTTGCACGGCACAACAGTGTATTTTACTGCAAACGTTGGCCAGCGCTGCATGAAGCTCACAAGAGTTGTCACTAGGCTGAGGTGGGCATTTACAGGAAGAAGGAGGAGGAGGAGGAGGAGAGGAAGAAGAAGGAGGTCCACCTTGACTCCATTCAGCAACTTAGACTAAAGATTTTCCAGACTTTCAACTCCTTGAAAGGGCTCCAACATGCTTTGAGATTCTAGCAAAGGTCAGGTGGCATCTTCTTGTGATCAAATGCCCTGATAATATGATCTGCATGAACATGCCATGTTGAGTTGCTTGTGAAATGTCCACAGCCATAACTGGAAAATCCTTACAAACAGCTCTAAGAGTATACACCTCACCCTCCATAGCGAGTTTAGACTCTTGCCATATGTAACAATCTTGATGAGGCAGCAGCGTTTGAATGTTCCTCTCATCTACGATACAAGAGATTGCAGCCATTGTGCTGACAACAGAAGTTCGAATTACTGTATGCTACAGCAAGGGTTGGAATAACAGACCTTGAACCCAAAATAGACCACAAAGGCTTGCAGTCGGTCATCAGTGTAAACTTGCACCCATATAAGAATTGGTGAAAAATGCCAGCTAAAAACCAAAGACAAGGCTTCCTTTTCAATTTGTGCATAGTTCTTCTCACTGGCACTCAGTGTTCTTGATGCAAATTTTTTTGCAATTGGCCGTTCCTGCATATAACATCCATCATATGACTGATCACTGCCCCAAGTCCGTGAGATGAAGCATCACATGCGAGTCGAAGCTTGTTTAGCCTCATGTTGAACAAGTAGGGCATCACAGCTCAAGGCTGCCTTACACCTGTTATACGCTCTATGTTTGGACACTGGACCAACTCCACTGTATATCTTTCTTCAATAGCTGATGCAATAGGGCAAAGGGTAGTGGCTAATCCTGGTAGAAAACATGAATAACATGGTACCATGCCCAGAAACAATCGCAACTCGCTCACGTCTTTCGGTACAGGAGCATTCTTTATGGCATCAATCTTCTCTTGAACGGGATGCAACTCATCACTGTCTATCCACAAGCCGAGGTACATGACTTGCTTCTTCGGGAAAACACACTCTCCAAGATTTAGCCACACAGTGTGCTTGTGCAGTCTCTCTACACCACCTACAAGGATGTCATCTTGATTACATATGCACTTCTCTACACTTTGCAAGATCTTATCCATGCTTGCTTGGAAGATTTTTCGCACAGAGACCACATGACAGCTTTTTGAAAGCGTACAGTCTCTTGTGAGTGTTAATACACGGATACTTGCAGCTCACTTTATCAACACTCATTTGTGCATAAGCATGCACAAAGTCATGTTTTGTGAATACCTTGGATCCAGCCAAGGTGGAGTACAGGTCCTGTGCTGCTGGGAGGATACCGTTTATCATCAACCACTTGACAAAATGGTTACTCAATAATCCCCACATATTCTGCCCAACCCATCAACCTTAGTTAGGCACAACAACAACTGGACTTGCCCAATCACTTCTCAGTCTTGATAATCCCATTTTCCTCTAGTTCATTAAGCTTAGTCTCCACAGCATCTCTCAATGTGTATGGAACAGGATACAACTTGAAGCACATCAGAGATGCTAATTCACATACCCAGATGTGCACTCCAATTCCCTTCATACCATCATATCCTTTTCAAAACAGGTCAGCATAAATAAATGTTACTATAAATAAACATTAT
>BLFK01000288.1:484478-529478 GCA_014634185.1 Astreopora myriophthalma
CATTGTCAGTTAAATGATGGTGTTCCATTTCACGTAACAAAGATGGAAGAGTGAATATGGTTCTTTCCAGTTCAGCCTGAGCCGCCATTTTTTCCTAAGAAAATGGTGCAAAGGATTTTGGATCCGGAAGAAACCAATCGATATTGCAATCAATATAAACAAGTCAGATGAAAATGTGACAAGTTACATATTTCAGTAAAGCAAGTTGTGCACTATCAATGCTACATTGTGTATTTGAAAAATGAGTTTAATTTATGGGTCCATTGAAGTCAAAGACAAACTATAGGGAAAACAATTTCAATGCATACTGGTTAAAAGTTGTATAAACATAACAAGGAGTAGTTTGTTTGCCAAACAAGTTGTACATTTGATGCTACAAGTTCAATGAATGAAGTGCTAAGTCGTAGACCTGACAAGAAGGTTGTAAATGTGAAACAAGAAGTCATCTGTAAACAGCACAAGTTGTATATAAATTCACACAAGTATTTTTGTCCGCTATGGTGCATCATAAGAATGTGTGTACAGTGGCCAAAGAAGCAGCAGCTTTCATGTTGGCCACTGTCAAGGTGAATATAGCTAGAGATTCCAAGATATTTATGGATGGACTAATGGATGAATAAGTTAAGATTAACAGTTTGGATATTATACTCTATTAAAGCATATCTTAAAACTAGGACACACACACACATACACACAATTAATCTATAAGCACATATAAATCCACCTTTAAATACACGTAATACCTAAGACAGGGGCACGAATAGGGAGAAATCTATTATTACATGAACTGGCTATTATAATACAAATTATCCAAAAAATCTTCAAGAAATATCTATGATTAATTTGTAGATATAGAGGCATTTACACTGTATTATGAATGGCAGCAATGATAGAAGTACCACTAGCTACATTTGATTATTAAGAAGAAATAACTTGTATTTTTTTTTAAAGCAGGTCTATTGAGTAACCTAAGGTGTTTGGGGACACTTTCCCAAGCTTGTGCTACTTTGTACCTAAAGAGCATTCCAAATGAACCACATTTACCATTCAAAACTTATGACTGGATGACCGATAAATATCTTAGAATTTAATCTTAAGTCCTCAAACCTGGGCTAAAATGTGATACAGAGGAATCGTTTGTCCTTGCACTGGAACTGAGAAGATTGACACTTGGCACACTTGTTACTTTCACCCTTCTTCCTTCCTCTAAAAGGCCAGTTACACTGGCTTTGTCATTTGATTTCTCAAAAACAACTGACTTTTCTAATCTGTTCTGTCCAGTGCTTCGAGGTGAATGGCAGACAACTCTCACTGGGGATTTAATAATACTGGTAACAACTGGAACCTCAGCAAGGTCAGGACTTTTGCGATGGCCTGATGCATCCACTAAAAGAACTGGTGAGGTCTGTTCACATTCTCTTTGCACAGGATGAGATACATCAGAGATATGCCTGCAAGTGACCACAGTTACACGTTGAAGAAAACAAAATTAATTGAATCTCACTTTCAATCTAAGCAATGTTCAAATCATAATGAATTCAGCTGAAAAATTATTACAAGTTAAATTTGAATATCAAGTAGTAGCATTAATTTTATTTCGATTTGCAGACTATACGCAGGGCAAGAGACGATGCAAAAAACCTTTTTACCGATGTCACGCAAGATTCTAATTTTTTGGTATTTTTCGTTTGAGAACGAAAACACCCTCATAGATTGATTTATTACACTGACTTTATTGTAGGCTTACCAGCAAAGTTTTACAAGAATCCCTTCCAAATTTGCAGAAATAGATTGCAAATGCCCATAGCATACATTTTTTTTTGGAACATTTGGCAACTTTAACAAATATATAAATTTATCCAAAAGGCGCTCTCTAGTTTGGGCGCTTAGTGATTTCTTAACACAGATTATTCATAAAACTATGAGCTACAAGCTAACTGCAGGCTACCATGGTCTCTGTACATTTGCTAAAATAATGTGAAATAAAGTGACTCGGATAAAGCTATTTATAAACTCACGTAATGGAGGGGCTCGCCATACTGACTCTGGGGTCACTGACAAGAACTCCTTGCGCAAGCGATTTTCTAATGAGTAACAACCCACACAAAAAAAAATCAATGTCCAATAAATCATCTTAGAAAGTTCCAAAAGCAACAAATTACCTAGCTTGCGTTGGCGGGGTTTGCGAAGGCGCAGGGTTGTACAAACTACGCTTCGAACTAGCCGCCATTTTGCAGCAAAGCGCCTACATCGGTCCAGGCCCCCGCTGATATCTACGCGTTCGGCCCCTGTTGGAATGATGTATTTTGGGTAACGCCATCAGATCAGTAGGCAGCTATTACAACAGCCCACGCGATTAGCTCAGAAAACAATAGAAGCATTCAAAGAAAAAACAGAAACAATGAACCCTAACCCCAAAAACAATAGAGCTGCGTCCTAACCAGATCCAATGAAATTAGGGGTTGTAAACAGCTGCGTGGTATCAACACCACTACCATTACCTATGGAGCCCGCAAAGGGCTATTACAAAAACAATATTATTTGACGAGTTATTTGACGAGTAACTTGACGAGTTACACAGAATTGTAAGTGCAATGATAAATGACAGGGAAAGTTTGTTGTTAAGTTTCAAGTTTCGTTTTTCGATTAGAACTGTTGGTCATCCGATTCACATGTATGTGTTTATTTTCAGTTGACTAGCTAGCTTGTGCAAGGTGGAAATTGCGCATTAAACTAGTTCAAAACAACTGGTAGATCCTGTGGACACGATTTTCCTAGTGTATCTTCAAATCGAGCAGCTAGCTAACTACCCTGCGAGCAGTGGCCTTCTCGTATTCGCTTTGGTAGCGAAACGTTTCTCTCTCGTTTCGCTACCTAAGCGGATAAGAGACGAGAATCCACTGCTTGCAGGGTATTCGCTAACCCGTGGAGCGAAACAATATGCGCATTCCTTTCTCATATTACTGCAGTGTTTTGGGCATCCCTGATGCCCTCCTGGAGTCCTGGGATGCCCAAATTCCTAGTGTTTGGGATACTTCCTTCCAATAAATGTGATCATTTGGCGGGAAGTGCGGAAAAAGTTCGTTCGCGTTTTGGCGATGGATTCTGCAAATCCAGTGTGTGAGAAACTAGGTTTATCAAGAACGTTTCACAACATTTCCTATCTTAAGTAGTCTTAAGTAAGGTTCCAGCACTTGGCTAAGTAGCCTATGTAACGAGTTATGTTGTGCGAGCTTCAGATTTAACGCATAATTTAACTTGGTCTAAATGCAATTTTCTTCCAGTTTTTGCTCTTTGGAATCGGAATTGCGACATTTCGCGTCCAATTCACAGTTTTCCTTGCGAGCTATGCAAACGTTTGAGGACTACGTAGTCTACATATAACAACGCTGGCGATGCGCGATGTAGACTTGCCCAACTCGACTTTTTTTGACATTTTTTGCAGGAAAGTTCCATGCGCCAACTAAAATTGACAGAAAACGGACTCCAAAGCAAATCTGTGGGTGATGTTATGCACCCATCAATGATAAGCCTTAGGGTGGGGGGAAGGAATTTGACATGACAGCCATCTTGGAAGACCGAGAGAACCCGAAATTTATCCTATCTGTAGATGCCTGGTGTGGGGAATATGACTTTCAGTAGATGCCCGGGGTGGCTAGTGGGAATCCATGTGACCCCGGTACGCCAGGATGGCCCATCAGCTTTCACTTTTCAACTAACTTTATTATTGTTTGCACTAGTTCTGTCACATTTAGGGATAAGAAAAACACATTTGAAAGAAAGAACTTGGATATTGACAAAATAAAAAGAAACTGTTTAGGAAGATGAATTTGCATAGTGGCCAAAGTAGTAGTGTGCGTAGTGGCCAATAATAGATAATGGGAAAGGGAAAGAGAAAAAAAGTAACAGCAATTGATTATTTAAGGAACAGGATAGGGAAATAATTAATCTTTAAATTGAAGATACCGGACTGATTAACAAGAGTAGTATATACCGACATTAACATACTTATGAAAAAGATAAATATCAAGCAGTTCCAGGAGCCCATAACCTGGAGCGTATTTGTGTCACGGCGTTTTCATAGATCGAGCTATTTTTAGATTGATTTTCCCGCGAAATCAGTCTCCCGCAGGAGCCTCGCCAGTCAGTCAAAAGTTTTGCATAATTAACTGTTTGGACGCCTGTGGACTGGAACTGAACTAGCGATAGCTCTGTCTGCAAAAATGCCGTGACATAGCCCTAGTATCGGAGTTGTACACTCCCGGTTATGGGCTCCTTGCATTTCCGGCTGAGAAGAAGGAAAGATTTATAATTCTTTTCAAATGAACTAAAAGGCATTTTTTGTTACACTTTAGCGGAATTTTTTTCCATATCCTTGATCCTCGACAAACCATAATTCGTTCTGGAAGCCTTGGCTTTGGTTTGCTCTATGATTGGATCGAAAAACCTGGGTGAACTTTTTAACCAATCAGATGTAAACAATGCTAAAACCAATTGCGATCCATGTAGTCAGCATCGTTTTCCCGAGGGTGGCGCCGGCTGCCTTCACTCGCTTTGTGTTCGATTGGCCATTAAAACCAAGTCGGAAGAAGAGAGGATGAGGTGAGCTCTTGGTCGGAACAAATAGTCGGAACGTGATTGGCATATCGGTTCTGGTATTACGACACTCAATTGAAAACCGCTGCACTTTAGGCAGGAAACTGGCGGGGACCAAGGCTCAAGCTCTTCGCTAGCCTTCTTCGCAAGCTAATTCGTCAGCGACAACATATTTTTTAGGCTACAACAAATTGATCAAAGAAAACTCGTCAAGTTCTTACACCGAGATACTACCCAAAACTCCCAAATATATACGTAAGCTGTAGGTTTAACGAATAAATAAAATAAAACAAAAATTTATTTTCAGGCATGTCCCCCCCCCCCCCAAAAAAAAAGGGGGGCTCACATGTCTGTCAAATACGTGCTGCGCGGGCGTTGAAAACGGGCTTCGTGCGGTGCACGAAATGCGTGGGAGAATGTGCTAAACTCTTTGGAAACCAATCTCGTTCCCAGAGCCCACGTGTCTTACGAGATTGTTTGGAAACCGGAAAAACGGGATTTATGCGCAACTGCGCATATTCAGTTCTCAGCAGAGAATTGGTAAAAACAAGCAGGTATTCCTAATGAAGGCGTTATCTGGACGAGTCCGTATCCTCAAGAATTCAAAGCTCAAACTTCGACTAGGATCAAAGAAAAAGGCCACAATGAGTTCAAATGTGTCGAAAGATAAGAGTGAAGAGTTCCTTAGTGGCGTAGTCGAAGGTTAGTGCTGTTTTCGTGGGTGGTAATGAGCATTGACTTGAACGACAACAGCTGGAACTGTTTTGTGAGGCTGTACGTACATGTAAAGCTCTAGATTTCCTCAACCAAGACCTCCTTTTGCTAAAATTAAATCGTATTCTTTTCTTTACTTGATGACAGGTTTCTACGGAAGACCGTGGACTTATGAGCAGAGAAAAGAGTTGTTTTTAAGGTAGTGAAAGGCATGGTAGAATCCGATCGACTAGACATTGCTCTGTCCAGCTAGCCTTGTTCATCCTTGTTCACGCATTCGTCCCGCTGATAAATAAGTGATACTCTCAATGTCTCAAAGCTTTTTAAAACATGGCAGAAATTTATTTTTTTGACGTAATGCCATAGCATCACTATTGGCCTGTGATACTGTACAATCGATTTCATTATTTTTTGCCGTCTAGAGTGGTTTTAAAAGTGCGCAAGGATGAACCCATTTGAGGGTATTATTTGGCAATGTTTGTGTTGCCTCTGCAACAGAAAAATTCTTTCTAATCGCTAAACTTCATCGATGGAAACTGTATTAAAGACAATATTAAGTCACGTTGATGAAATGTAATAATTAAATAAGCTTGAATTTTTTCCAGTAGAATCTAGGGTATATTTGCAGTAAGAAAACGCGCAGCAGAAATGCAAGGTTTAACAGATGTAAAGAATTTGAAAATTAAGTGATTGTTAGCTTTTAATAAGTCACATCACCAGCCCAGGGCTATCCAGTCAATGAAAGATATTGGATGAGAAATCGCTATTAGTCAGTACGGATCAATATTAATTAATTGGTTGTTATTGATAATCCATAAGTTTAATGAATCGATTGCTAAGATTTGTAACCTTTTATCCAGAGTATCGGGTGGGTGAAATCGATAATTGATGAGAATCCATACCAATCACTCAGCTAATCGATTGATATTGACAATCTATACCAATCAATGGCTGAGATTTTCATTGATTTCCAATGTGAATGGTTTCCTTATCTGACATTGATTGGTTGCAAATTTTATCCCATCTCAGACTTTACTAGGCACAGCAAATGCTTTGCCTTTCGGTCCTAGCTTTTTAGAAGCCACATATTTGTCAACTATGAATGTACTAAAGTGACATTTTAGGTAACCCTTAACAATGCATTTTCCGTGAGGGACTACTTTCTTGTCTCTTTCGTAGTTGTAAAGTGAATTTTTGACCATTATGTCTTACGCAACTAAATGACTGGTGTATGCGATATTCACCGAAAGCAAGAATTAAAACACCGTACAGGGAAACGATAACCGGATCGAAACGTGCCAATGACAGCAGACCACCGCCATACATAATGCTGACCCCATCGCCTGAAGAAGACTGGCAGTAAGCAATTGAAATGTCGCGATTGACATCTAAGTGACTTGTCGTGAGACAAAAGAACAAACTTACATTATCATCCAGCTACCACAATGAACAACAATCCATTTCATAGCAAGAATTAAGTTGTGTATAGGCTTATAATCATAAAATGTGAGGAAAGTTGTTTCGCATGGCCTAAAAATAATGAAAATTAGTAGAAATCCACTCAGGTACTATTACCAATCCTGTAACATGATTGGCTCATGACTTGCTATTTATTGCATGATAGATAGTGAGAAGGAAAAAACCCTGGGTTTTGAACAAAAACAAAACAGTACTGGCTTCAAATTTTCAAATCAGTACAAATTGGAGTGACTTCGAAGGTACCGTATTTACCCGTGTATAAGTCGACCTTTTGCAGCCTAAAAATCGGCCCAAAAAATCGCCCTCGACTTATACATGGGTCAAAAACTGAGCTCAAAAAAAGTTAAGGACAAATTAGCATAATAATTGTCTCATATGTCAACAAACATCCACTTTTACATGGTACAAGTTACGATGTCTTTTCCCTGATCGACTTGAGCAGTTCAAGTTAAAATGCTTTAAGAACTATCTCCTAACGTAAAGCTGAATGTTGTAGATACTCACTGGCACAATTCTGGAATAAAGAACTGATATTTGTTGCCAATAAAGTGGCAAGTCCGCTCGATGAAAGCCACATAATTTTTCGCTGCTTGGTAACCAGGCTTTGTACCGTGCGAGCGCGTGTGGTCTTTTGTTTTCTTATTATGCAAGGCATTTTCAAAGTTTCTTGAGCTTCCTTGGCGTTTAGCTTGTCTTCTAAACCTGCTTTACAACTCTCCACAACGATAAAGGTTCGTTGAAGATTAGTATGTTTGATTTTGTAAGCTTATTTAAAAAATTATGAAGAAAATGCAGCTTATACTCGTGTCGCTAAAACACGCGTAAATGCTCACGTACGCACAATAATAAACTTTACGTCCAAGCTTGCTGTGATTTTTTTCGAGTAACCGTAGCGTACCTGAAACAAAATTCTAAGATAAATAAGTTTTTCAAGAAAATTCTTACCCAGAAATACGAAAAACTTATTTTTTGGCTCCAAAATGGGGGTCGACTTATACACGGGATCGACTTGTACACGGGTAAATACGGTAGTATGTGAGTGGATTTGTACTAAAACAATTAGACTGTACTTGTTCTTGTTTTCTGAGTCAAATAAGACAAACTTGGCTTATTGAAGATTTTCATTAGCAATCTGTGCATTTTATGCTCATGGTTTTCTGATCACGATGCTTACCAACAAATTTTCTCACTTTTAATCTGAGATTCACTATTGGAGATAATTCGCTCCATATTATCTCTTTCTGTTTTTAAATTTGAAATAAATTATCTTTGGAGTCAACTTTTAAACAAATTTAAGTTACCTCTCTACCTTATTGATGTTAAATGAAACAGTAGCGAAGAAGTTCTGCGTGATTTCACACGTGTCATGGTTAATCATTTGCGGGAAGCATCGTTTGTCACTTTTGTAACGGCATGGGGAAACTGTATGAATCATTGGTTTCCTATTTCGTTTTTTTTCAACTTATCATTTCTAAGGCAGTTAATTCCATGAAATCCACTCACAGTTTCTGTTTTTGTTAGTTTCTGTTCTCTCCTTGTGCCTTATTCATCCAAAATAATTTTCATTTTTGCTTTTGTCCAGTACTTCACTGCTTCACAATAATTATTTTACTAGCCCCAATGGTGAGTGAAAGTGCAAAATCTACTAGCTAAAACTGAAATTTCACTAGCCTCTGACTAGTTGGCTACCATTAGTCTTGAGCCCTGTGGGCTGTTTACTTGGAGGGAGGAAGATCCTAGCACTAGGAAGATCCTACAAGAAGGTGGGTTATCCTAGCATCGTATGTTTTCTGTGTTTGGTAGAAAGTTGAACTTGTCCCTCAGTCCAGGTTTTTTCTGGTGATAGGATCTTCCTAGCACAGAGATACTTGTAAGAAGATCCTAGCATCATGTACAGTAAACTGCCTTTGCTGGGAACATCCTGGTACTGGGTACAAGAAATAAACATGGTGAATAGGCATTCAGCTCCTACATTTTGTGAGTTGCTTGATGATGGAAAGCACTAACCCTAAATGAAATCTTTGTGTGTAAACCAAAACAAAACCTATTGTTTCCCTTTCTATGATCTTCTTAGTGCTAGGATTGCCTACCCTACATGTAAGCAACCCCTAATGTTGAGTTGTCAAACCCAAGCTGTTCCATAAAGTATGTACAATATCATGTTGGTGTTTATTCAAACCAACCCCGTTAATTATTTTTTTCAAATCTGTGTAACACTTGAAAGTAACTTCTTGGTTGATAACTTTGAAGATTTTTTTAGTTACATGGCCGTGAAGTGTCGAGTATACTTCATATGCATGTGTGTGTACAATGTTGACTTCTACAACTGAAAATCACAGTGTTCTTGTTTTGGTTTGTTGCACATATTTCAATCCAACAAGGAGGTGCTTAAAGTATTGGACCTCATGTGACAGTTGTACACGTATTGATAAATTCACAAACAACCCGTACTTTTTACTGGTTTGTGTGATTTCGTGTCCTGGGTGGCAGAGGGAACAAACAAAGAAGGCTATAAAGGAATGGACTATTAATGAATTTGAAGGGTTTGCTTTTTGCAAAAGTTGGTCTGTTCGTGGAGTAATGTCATAACTCCGCTTGGACCGAAACTCCCCAAGCAATGGGTCAGTTTTGAAGGGCATGACTCACAGGAATTGTTAATGGTTATGTGGCGGCAAAATGAAGTGAAATGGAAGAAAAAATGTTAAATGGCCTTCTAAGTTTAGAAAGCAAGACCACCAGAAAAATCCTTTAAGCTGTATATATGTAGGCATTGTAAAGGGATCCAGTGACACTTTTTTGCTGTTTGGTAGCCATTGTTATGATTGATGGAGTTAAAGTTTATTGTCATCTAGAACTGCACAGTACCTATGTTTCTTGCATCATAATAAAAAGGGGCTTGGTGTAAAAGCATTGTAAGGAAGTTTTGGAGTGGAGTTACATCTTTTTATCAGACTGCAGTCTATTCAAAAAGGGTGCTAGGACTCTGCAGTGAACCTCTTTAAGATGTATGCAAAAAATAAGGGTGATACTAAAATTGGGCCAAAAACAATGTTGGCCTGTTTTCATCTAGTTTTTTGTACACACTGCATTGTACTCTGTAAAACCACAATGCATTAAGTCACAAGCCTTAAGTTTCTAACAGCATGACTGCACCTTTCCCTTCACTTTACCAGGGATTGAAATAGGATTTGTAGTAGGTGTATACACATGTGATAGTAGGTGGCTGTGGAGAGTTATATTCTTGAAGTATGATGATTTATAATTTAGGTTGCTGGAGCTCTGGCAGTAGCTGGCTTCTATTGAAAGCCCTGCAATCCATTTCATTGAACAACTGAACTGAAATTTGACTGATAAAGTTTCTTTCATGTTGCAGGCTCAAGAATCTGGGAATGAATACATACTTGTATGCTCCTAAGGATGATCTCAAACACAGAGCTTTGTGGAGAGACCTTTACAGTCCTGAAGAAACAGGTGACTTTGAATTGTTGTTTGACAGTGGAGGTCTGTGGATGGCAGTGTCTGATCTAGGATTACACTTTTGGGGGACATTCTGTCCCAGTCAACAATTTTCTAGGGGACATGTCAGTTTTTTGGGGGGACACACTGTTTTTTGCTTAGACATGTGAGAAATAAAAAGGTGAAGTCATCAGAAATGAGTTATGAGTATCGCAACCACTTGTATTTTTGCCAACCAGATAGACTGAAAGTTTCTCCTTGCTGCTTTGGCTTTCGGTTCGACAAAAGGTTCACATTCATCAGTTTCACTCAATTTATCTTCATCAACGTTGTCTGATCTGCAGGTTTCCGTTTGCGGTCTGTGTTCTTCTCTTTTGTTGTCTCGACCAAAGAATGATAATATTCTTTTCTGCTTTGACATGACAATAATAAAGCAGAACGACAAAAAAAAAAAACGAAATAACACGTTGCGTTTCATCGATCAAGCGTGAAAAGTAAGGGGTTCGCAATGAGCACGTGCATTTTAATAAATTGACTCCCCTATATGGATAATTCTACTTGTTCCCAGGAATCTCAACTCAGTCTCTGGCAGCCATTTTTCGTAAAACGCACATTTTTTTATATTGCCTATTCGATGAAACTTAAAATCACAAAGTGTTTTCCAAAAACTTAGGAAGGGAAATTGCAAGTCAGTCGCTGCAGATGTTTGCTGCGCCAAAATGGCCCACAAGACAAATATTTGGGGGCCATCTTCTATCGAACTTCGCCAATCCCGCAATGGCGCGCTCTAGATCAGACACTGGGATGGTGTACTGATAATAGTGCTTTCTATTATAAATCAGTGAATTTTAAAAAAGCTCGAACATGGTGAAAAAGGTACTTTGTATTATATTTACCAAGGTATAGACCAAGATGTAAAATTTGACAAAAATTTTGTGACATGTTTTTACTTCTTTTATAATCAGAAAACTTGAAACAGCTGATTACATCTTCGAAGGAATGCGGAGTGACATTCTATTATGCCTTGTCCCCTGGACTGGATATTTTGTTTTCAAGCACAAGGGACATTCAGCAACTAAAAAGGAAAATGGACCAGGTGTTTGTTCTTTCATTTTATGTTCAGGGTTCTTGTTAAGATTTCGAATAGGAGGATAAAAGACAACAATACCAGGTAACAAAGTAACAAAGTCTGGTACACATCACAGTTCATCGTTACTTGACGTCCATCAACATAGTTGGTATAATGTACTTGAAAAGCCGGTAAAAATAACCAGTTACCAGCTCTTAATAAGAACCCTGATTTTATTAACTTTTGCCATGGATCACTAACCTTTAGCAGGGTAACTGCAACAGCATGAAGTCAATAATGTTATTGTGGGTCCATATCATATTTGATTTGATTTGTTTTGATTTCAGTTGATTTGTAGTCTCCCCAATTAGTAGAGCACTCACACTCAGCTAAATAGCCTTGAAACTTAAATAAAGTGATTATTATAAATCATCATCATCACCATCATCATCATCACCATCATCATCATCATCATTAGATCAGACACTAGGGATGGTCTCAGCCAGGGTTTATTACGTCTTAAGTAGTTAAGTATGATAAAGTGTTGTGGGATGGGACTTGTGGTTTACCATCCTTCTCTGAAAAGACTAGAAAGTCTAACTATTTGCAGGCATCATTACAAAGACGGCACCTTTAAAGACCATAAATGTTGGTCTGGCTGGGGATTTGAACCCAGGACCATCCTCATAGTAGTCCACTGCGCTACATATACATGTACCCACCTAGCCAACCTGTTGGCAGCTGTATAATACATGGCCGGAAATTGTGCCTCTATGAGTCGCTTTTGCTTTGTGAAGCTGCGAATAATAATAATAATAATAATAATAATAATAATTTATTTACTTCTGTTGCGCGTGTTACGTAGTAAGATGCTCACACAGAGAAGCCAAAATAACAAAACCTTTTTGTAGTGGAATAATAAATCTCTTATTCGATGGTTTTACATATAATACACGTGGACATTTTGCTCATTGCTTGTATTTTTCCTCGCCCCTTCGGGGCTCAGAAAAATGCTATGCAACTCACAAAATATCCGCGTGTATTATATGTAAAACCATTACGTATATAGATACGTATGCTTGGCATTATGACTGCAGTAGTTGTTTGGTGATCTCTAGCACCATTTTTCAACTGAGCTTGGATGCACAGTTAATAGGTATCGAGAAAGAAAAATGAACTTGTTTAAAATCAATGGCTACATGTGCATGTATGTTACTTCTGTTGCTCTCTGAAGGGTCTGTTAGTGACCAAAAGATCTTTTTCATATTGAAAGTGCTGCACTGTCCCAAGCAAAGTATGTACCCCACTCTAAACGTTAGCCTCACCCTAAGGTCATTTTAATTATAGTAAGAAGAAGCAAAAGCAGAATAAGAATGAGAATAAGACAACAACAACAATAACCATAATGGTAATTGCAATAATAATGCCGTAGAATGCAAGAAATTAGGGCAAAATCAGTAAAAGGACTGAAGGTATGACACTATTTATTGGCTGGAACAAGCCCTAGTTTCATGGTAACAAGTGTTTCAGGTACTTTTTTCTTAAAATATGGGAACTGAAAAGTAGTTCCTCATTTGCATATCCAGCCTCAACAATCAAAATTCAGTTGATATGAGTTTTTTTCCTGATTTGATTATGCTTTGGCTATGACTCTGCTTCTATCAGTGTCGTCAGGAAGCACAGTCAATTGCTTCTGGAGAGGCAGTTTCAACTCATCAGAGCCGATAAAGTGATGTCTTACCCAACACACTGTTTATCACTGACATCATATCTCAGCTGACCTTGTTTTATTGGGCTGCCGACCGGTTAGCTCAGTTGGTAGAGCACAGGACTATCATGCGGGAGGTTGTGGGTTCAAACCTCAGCCGGACCATCACTCAGGGTCTTTAAATAACCGAGGAAAAAGTGCTGCTTTTGCAATGACATCTGTAAATGGTTAGACTGTCTAGTCTTCTCGAATAAGGATGATAAACCATAGGTCCCGTCTCACAGCCCTTGTTTGTAATAACTTCGTGGGACGTTAAAGAACCCACTCACTGTTTACGAAGAGTAGGGGACGTAGATCCTGGTGTTGTGGTCTGGCATTTGCGAATGTATATTTTATCTGTCCTCCTTTCACATTCATGCGTGGGTTGGGTGGGTGGGTGAGGTCACATGGACCGATAGCAGCTGCCAGAGGCACCTTTATAGGCTGACATCCGATCTCTGCACACCCCAGAGAAAGAATTGTAAGCTGCCATGAACCGTACGGGATATGTGCGGTATATAAATCCATTACCATCCAAATTCCTCGTGAATATTGCACGCTCACTAAGAAAACAAGTTTTATAAAATTAGGCTTAACAGAAAAAAGTTTGCTATCCAGGCTAAAAAGTTGGCTATTCGGGCTTCACCAGCCTAAAAAACCCACGAAATTTACATTCTACGAAATACACATGGATCATATTTCGAACCAGCAAAGTGCAAAATAAAGTGATCTCAAATTTGCACAATGTTTCAAACCTTCTCTCCCTAGCACCACAATTTCTGATCATCAAAACTCGAAACACGCTTTTGGGTTGAAAAAGTATATAGAGTTGCTTCTATTTGGCTAGTGCTGGCGACTGTGAACTTGTGGCAAACTCATCACACCGTGGTGAAAGCATGAATATAAAATGCTGCATCACAACAAACAGAAATGTGCCAAAGGTCCTTGAAACGGTAAAAACTGAATCGGATCACTGAAACAGTAAAAACTCTCTAAACCATAAAATTTTGTTGTAAAAGTGCTTATGATGCGCCTTTCATCATTTCCCTGAAAGGAAGTGTATCTTTTGATCACATGCTTGCTGCAAATGTAGCACTGACACTCAGCATGACATCTTAAATTATGTTCATGTTAGTAAGAGACAATAGAAGTGATGCGGTATCTGAAAACTTTGCTTTTCTTTTCTCATCATCCAAACAGGTTCAGAAGCTTGGTTGTGAGGCCTTTGCTTTGTTATTTGATGATATTGATCCACAGTTACATGGTACTGATGTTGAGGCATTTCGCTCATTTGGGGAAGCACAAGTGGATATCACCAATAGTGTCTATAAATACTTGCGATGTCCAAGGTTTCTCTTTTGTCCAACAGGTAACTAATTACAGGGCTCGAAATTGCAACCGATACGGGCACCAATGCGCCTAACATTTACTTCTTGGCGACTAAAAATTCTGGTTTAGTTGCCACCTTTGCGACTAGATTTTTGTACGAGGTAGATTAAAAATTAAACAGGTCAAATCAAAAAGTATTTTACCTTCTCCATTTTTACTTTTGTCTTGAGAAAAAAAAGGGCAAATATGTAAACAAAGTCTGTCTGTTTTGTCTTTTGACATTACATTTTCTCCTTTTTGCTTTGGGCACAGAATTTTAAGTAGGTACTTTATCTATCACACGTTATAGTAAATCCAATTCAAATGGGTGACTAAACATTACTGCTGGCAACTATTTTTTGCCACTTAGGCACCAAAAGGAGAATAATCCATTTTTAATTTCAAGCCCTGAGATAGATATTTTCTTTTAACAACATTCGTCGCAAGTGGAGGTCAGGTGCCCAAAAACAACCCTGCGGTTGGCCAGCGACCCAACCCCTGCCGGATGGAACCACCCCCGTGGCCAGCAGTATCCACAACCCAGCCACGAGCCCCCGCCCCAACAAAGGGATAAACCAATAAATAAGACAACACAAAACATGGGCACCAGTCACACTGAAAACATTCAGTGGAAGCCGATCAGAGTAGGCTAAAGTAAAATAAAATAGCAATAATAATAATAATAATAATAATAATAATAAGAATGAAAACCATCAAAACAAAGGAATGAAAGAAAACAACTGGCAAATAAAATGAATTAACATGACTGCATACAGGCAAGACTATAACAACCCCAAACTACCCAGATATATAAAGGGAGGGGTGGGAGGGGGAACACAATCCCACACCAACCAGAAAACTCAACGCTCCGCTAACACAGTAAAACTACAGCCGAGCTGGACACGTAATGGGCAGACCGCTGACCGTTGCTAAAGGTGCGACCTTGGCAACTGTAGCCGCTGAATGCACACACCGCAGATAAGGGTACAATAGGACTGACAACGCTTGGGGGAATAACATAACACTAAAAAACAATACTAAGACGCACCATAACACTAACAACGCACCACAACGCTAAAAACGCACTGCAACGCTAAAAACGCACCGCACCGCTAAAACGCACCGCAACGCCAAAACGCACCGCAACGCTAAAACGCACCGCAACGCTAAAACGCACCGCAACGCTAAAATGCACCACAACGCTAAAACGCACCGCAACGCTAAAACGCACCGCAACGCTACAGCGCACCGCAACGCTAAACAGCAATGCCCACAGGTATAACGCTTGCTCCTCGTTGTTAACTAGGTTAAATTGCATTTAACTACATTCAATCAGGTGTGAGGTTTTGCATTTGTAAGGCAGGCCCCAGTTGCTTGAAGGGTGGATAGCACTATCCACTGCATTATCAGTTGGATAGCGTTCTGCACCCTTCAAACAACCAGGGCCAGGAATTAATTCAGTCAGAAGCAGTCTTTGCTGTGTTGTATGTGAATAGTTTGCAAAAAAAAAAAAATAGAAAAAGAAGATACCTGGTCGTGGAATCATGTGATCACCAGCCATGGTTTTGAACCAATGAAACTTGTCAACTAGAGTTGACCAGGCAAGCAGGTTCCTTGGAAAGTGGTTGGGCTTGAAGCACAATTGCAGCAAGCAACAAAGATAACCATGACAACCCTGTGAGTGAGAACCACCCAACCACCAGTAATTTTTTATATTTTCTCTCATTAAATCTCCCAAATGCTATGTGTGCCATGATTGGTGAATTTCACCATGCTGTATTTATCGACTTCATGGTGTGCTTTCTCACTCCACGCCAATACCAAGAACTAACATACATCTTACTGTCTTTTCTTGGTCTGTACCTTTTCTTTCACTTCAATTTAATTGAGCTGGGCCATATCCTAACAGTACCGCTCTCGAACATCATTAGTAAGAGGTATACATGACTGAGAGGCAACTCTTTTTCTATTGATTGGAAAGAAAATAGCGGAATGATGCTTTATTATTGTAGAATACTGTGGTACAAGAGCTGTTCCAAATGTTGAGACATCGGATTACTTGATTACCCTAGGGAATAAACTTGACCCAAAAATCAACATCTTGTGGACAGGTAAACCTTTTTCATCCGTTATTATTTTGTCCATTGTCGTTTGTTTTGATTTCTTGATTTTTGAATTGTTGTCAACATGTGCTGTTTCATTTAGCAGTGGTGGTGAAGGACATTGATTCCTGATTCTTCTATGCTTGGTTGAAGGTACAGTTGCATCTTAGTTTTTTCTTTCCCGCCAGCAGGCCAGCCAACCTTTCAAAATCTTCTAAGCTTTGGATATTCATGGTTTCATGTATATGTTAAATTGCAGTTGAAAGTTCTTCTGATCTGATACTGGTGTTGATCAGAGGAAGTTTGAACTCAAGGTCATGCCAAAACAACCTTTATGACTTAATTTTTTAGTTGAGAGAAGATCAAAATAAGCAATGTAACAAATTAACCAACTCAACCAAATTTCTCTCCCAGTGTAAACCAACTTGCTTGTGGGACTGATCTTCCCTGATTAGTGTCATACATTTTTACCAGACTTGATTTATTGGATCACAAGCATTGGAAAGAAGGCTGATCACAATGTAGATTGCCACTGTTAATGAAACTCAATTTTAGAACATTGATTGAATTATTTATAGCACTGCTTAACTTATAGGGGAAAAATTAATGAGCAGGTCCCTGTGGCCTATTTACCTTTTTTGAGTTTTTCTGACTTTCAGAGTAAAAACAGGGGAAATCATTTTACAAGGAAGTTGTAATTGTGTTAGACAGTTCAGTGCATTGTTGTACGACTGTATGATATATTCCAGGTTTGGCTTGCGTATTGCAGTCTGACATCCCTGAGTCATCCATTTTGGAAAAAGAAATGATGTATCTCACTCTCGCTCAACATGTAAATTACGAAATAAAGTAAATGGAATAAGCAGACTTCTTGCTTGGTTCTCGAATTGTGCAAAACCTTCACTTTTGCTCACTCTTTTTGTGTGAACAAGCATAATTGAGTGAACTACTATATGCATGTGGAAATAAAACTTAAAACATTCTCCATGATTGTCATTGTACTACAGTAGGCTATTGATGTTTTTGCAGTTGTTGTAATACAGAAGAATGTTAAATTGTATTTGGCCTGTCACCTTCAGACCAGGAATACCAGAGTTTTTCTTATTCCAGAGATATGAGCAATGTTGATTGTTGCATTCTCTTAAACCTTTCACAACATTCAAATATTTTTTCTTTGAAAAGACATCTAACTGCAAAGCAGCATAATAGCCTCAACAGCCAATGACAGTCAAACAGAAGGTTCTTGCATCCTGCTAGAGACATTTCTGAATGCATCTTAACTGAAACCATTCTGAAACCATTCCATTCTTGAAGAAATCATAATTGCGGAAAGTAGAATGTAACAGTAGCTCTGACTCTACGTTCTTGGTGTGGTCTTGTAGAATGGTTTATTCTAATGTTGAAAGGATAGTTCTCTGGCAGTGTTGTGAGGCACTTGGTTGCCAATTCAACCTCAGTTTTTGTTTTCTTGTTTGTGCTAGAAACATGTAAAGGTCTGTTCAATAATTTACTGCAAGTAATTGGATTGGCCAATAGCTTTGACAACTAATTAAAAGGAATCAATTGTTGGTACATTTCTTCAACTGTAAAGGTCCTTAGTTGATTTCAAAGGATTGATGACTTATCTTGTGTGCCAAAAAACTAACAAAATTGACCTTTGTCGAAACGTTTCTAGTTATGAAAGGTGAACAAAGATTGAAACAGGGTTAGTGCTTTTGTTACAAGGCCATTTAGTACAATGCTTGTTTGTAGTACTGTTGTGTGATGAGAAGCAGTTCTGGTTTAGATTGCGTTCATGTGTAAGGGTTGCATAGCATAATGGGCTTATACTCTTTATGTTGTCTTGTACTGTATGTGGTCAGTATACTGTGAGTGAGTAGCATTTAGTTACTGTTTGTATAGTGAGTGGTAACCTTAACTTATTCCTGAAGAGGACAGCACAGACAATACTGTTGTTCTGTGCCTCAGAGTGCACTTCAGTGTGGTTTGAGGTAAGTACAAAACATCTGAACTGACATAGTGAAGGTTTTGTCATTTTCTGTGTTTACATTCAATTTCCATGAAGCCCTTGTGATCTACACAAAACAGTAATTTTAATTGATTAACTTTGAAGTCTTGTATGTTCAGACTGCAATTGACCAAACTTGGAATACTTATCTTCAGAACAACTTGGCCTCCAAGACAGAAAGGCAAGGCTTAAGCTTGGTGTAGTTTGACAGCCTAGTTGCACACCTTATTCTACCATTGTGCTGTGACCTCAACTGCCCCTCTTGAGGCAACACTTGCTCAACAGGGTGATTCTGCTTGGCTTGACTGAGCCAGGACATGACTTTAAGAGCTAAAAACCTCCCCAGTCGGTTCTTTGGGTTTTCACTTGGTAGTATAGAACAATGAGTGGTCTTGTGCAGAACAAATTCCAATGGGTTTATGCCTTGCTGATCAATAATATTTATTGCATGGTTAATTGAAAGTGAGTTGGTTAGTTTCTGGTCACTATCATTTTCCAACAAATCGGTTTTCTGTCTTGAAAAAATGCTGGCTTTGGGAAGGAAAGACTAGACGTGCCTGTATATAGCAGCCTGTGTGTCTATGTTCTGTGTGATGGCATCTGCTACGACAGTTGTTTCATTATGTTATATTGTGCTTGATTTTAGGTCCGAAGGTAGTCTCTAAAGTGATCACTACACAAACTATTGAAGCTCTCACAAATGTACTGGGACGAAAACCTGTCATATGGGACAACATTCATGCAAATGACTATGATCAGCGAAGAGTCTTCCTGGGACCATATGATGGAAGGCCAGTTGAGCTTTTTCCAATGTTAAATGGAGTTCTAACAAACCCTAATTGTGAGTTTGAAAGTAACTTTATTGCTGTGCATACCCTTGCCTCTTGGCTAAGAGATGCCTCACTGGTCACTGCAGAGGAACCAATGAGTATTGATCCAAAAGCTAGTAGCTCTGCTGAACCAATGGAAGAAGATCTTCTTGCTAGTAGTGAAAGTAATGGAAATGAGTCTGCTGATGGTAAAAATGAGGAAGGAGGTTCTCAAGATGTTACTGCTAGTGAGAGCAGTGGTACTGAAACTGTCAAAGTTGAAGGTGAAATGGACACAGAAAGTGCTACATCACTGACTGAATCTAAGAGTACTGTTACGCGCACACTGTATGATCCTCAAAATGCCTTGCAAGAGGCAGTTACTGCTTGGCTTGAAGAATTTTCAAAGGTAAAGAATGCTACATCTAGAACTTACGCTAAAAGTGGGCCTTACAGTGTGACACCAGAGGCAGTGCCTGTCCAAGTGCAAGCTCCTATGGGAACTGCTTGTACTAGGACAACTACAAGTGCCACTACAACAGTGTGTTCACCTGTGGTTACTCCGTCACCGATAAAAGTAGCAAAGGAAAACAGCAGGAAAAAGCTGAGTAGCTCTGTATCACCAGGTATGGCTTCTTAGTGCATCTGTACAGTGTGTATGCTTTGTCAGCAAGAAATATAACAGTAAAATGAATACCTTTGAGCTGGTTGTGTGCTCTCCTAAATCATTATTAACACCAGGGACCCACAAGGTGTTTTTGCATCATACTGAACTGACTAAAATAACGCAAGCAAGAGTGGTAAGAGACTCGGTGTTCCAGATAAGGGACTTGTCTCAGCTCAAAAACCGACAAAGCTGAACACCTGACACGGCAAACCAAGTGATAGACTTCAGAAAACACTTGCATTGACTCTAGCTTGACCCCTTCAGATGCCCTGTGGGCACCCAGCCTGAAAAACTTGCCTAGAACACTGAAGACTACTTGTTGTAAATGCAGTTTAGGCATAGTTAAACTTGAGGCAGTGATGGCCGGCATTGTTTTTCTTGAATTTAATTGGTGCGTTGACGTGGCCTCACAACCCTTTCAGGCACCTTACCCACACTCATCTTTTGGCATTGGGTTTAAAGAATAATTATTAGAAGGAGGATCTCTGGTCCATTGTCTTTTGAAGGAATTATTATTGGCTCAAAGAGTGGCTTATTTGGTAATAATAGTTTATTCTCTCATGAAATAGAAAAGAAAGAGGAACAGGTTGTGAAGAAAGAGCAAGAGATGCCAATGGAAATAACTGAACTGAAGGAGAAGCAAGCTGCAACACCACTGAATACAGATGACTTGCTCCTTTTAGTGGATCTGTTTTATCTTCCATACAACCATGGTCAAAAGGCCAAGCAGATTATATCTGACTTTAAATGGCTAAAGTTTAATGCAATAAAAGAGGATTCACAGGAGTTCATGGAACTGACTGAACAAGAACAAAAGACTAAGGTAACATCTATATTTCTGCACATGTGCAGTGGTTTGATTTCTGATCAGGTGGACCTCTTTTCAAAGTCATTTTCAGAGAGGGAGATGCTTTTCCATCAACCTAATGAGGCTAAAAAAGAGTTATTTTAATGGCATATCGAAGAATAATTTGCTCATTTGTAGACAACTTGAACAGCATACTGTGTAGGTGTAGGTAAACCTTATCAAGAAATTTCATGTCCCTGAGAGGAGGAACACAAACAAATTCACCACCATGAAAGGATGAGATGATGATCATCCGAAGCTTGACATCATTAAGGATATTCATATGAGCTGGAAAAAATAAGTGGTGTGCATGAGGGAGCACATGCACATTGTTGTGACACAGGCACTTTAATTCATGGAAGGAGGTAGTAATTAATATTTTATTGAGAAATGGTAGCTCAGTAAGGCCATGTAGTGGGTTTCAGAAAGGTGATTGAAGCTGTTTTTCGTGATCCCTTTTCCTATAATGAGAAGTTGTCCTAAGGAGGGATGAGTTTATAACAGCAGTGATGATGCTCAAATTGAAATACTTAATATGATTACACATATATACGCTAATCTGAGCTGTTGCATTGTCTTACTTTATTGTTTGATCGTGAACTTGTATGAAGGTTGAAGTGGGTGTATTTATAGCATAAATTATGAATGTTATGTTGCAGATAACCGAGTGGGGTGAGAAAGCTGAGACGTTTCATGAAATCTGTCGTTCTGTTGAAGAGATGTTTGTGAGGCTCACTGAGACATCTAACAGAGCATTGCTGTATGATTTGTATCCATATGTGTGGGATGTTAAGGAAGTGTTGCAGTTGCTGGATACATTTGTAAATTGGCTTAGCACCAAGAATAAAAGGAAAAAGCAGAAAGGACAAAGCTTTTTCCCAGAAGACCCAGAACCATGGGTGTTCAGAGGGGGCTTGTGTGGAGAGCTACAGGTGTGTTTTCAACTTTCATCCCAGCTGCTGTGTTTTTTCTTTCTAAGCTCTATTTTGTGGGAGGGCATTTGATGAAGGGGGTATGGTAAGTGAGTTGGGTGGGTCGGGTGCAGAAATGTCGGTAGTGTACACAATCAGGCTTAAAGATGGTGTGGGGAGAAACTCTACTGGTAAAGAGCAAACTCATTATTTTTTCTTTGGTTTGATGGACAACAAACACCAACCTTTAGCTCAGTATGCTGTTTTTTGCAAGTACTCCTGTGTCATTTGTAACTCTGTGATAATAATGTTATAACATTTTGGTTTGAAACAGGTTTAGACCCATTTTCTATTTGTTTCATTGTTCCATTTTATGGGAGGGTCCCTTGTTGGCTTAGAGGATGTCAGTTAATCCCAGACAGTCACAGAAAATTAAAATTGAGTGCAGAAAAGTGACAATTCTGTGAATGACTGATAGTTGAGTCAAGAAATCGATTTGAAAAGGCCCTTGCACGGACAGACAAAATTTAGTTGAAACTAGTCAGTTTTGATGTCGAAGCTCAAAAGTGATGCAGGAAAATTAAGCAATTCAAACACCACTAATCCCAGATTAGGTTGATGGAAATGTAACAAAAACAAAAAGCCTGGAGGAAATTTAATAACTCAAACCTTGGGCGTTTTCTTGACCAGATAAATCATGAAGCCAAACAAATCACAGAGCCCATAAAAGAACCAGCTTTAATAATTGCTTCTTTGCTTTTAACCTTGCTGAACTTTTATTGGCATGAAGAGAATGTTTTAATGAAGAACATTGAATATTGGTGGAAAGGAAAAGTCTCGCTCAGAACTAATTTATTGCAGAGGTAATACTAATCGTCACAGTCTCAATGTCTCAAGTGGAACAAAATGACTTGTGTATTATGAACAAGTAATCACATGATTTATCTTGTGAAATGTGCATTAATGAGCACTCAGAAATGTATTCCAAATTGCACTTGAAATAATGCAATTACAATGACATGCTACCGGGCTAGCATCAGGGTTCATACGGATCCTGGGAAACGTGGAAAGTCATGGAAATTTAAAATTTCAAAATCCAGGCCTGGAAAACCTTGAAATTATGTGTTGGTCCTTGAAGGTCATGGAGAATTAGACTTTTCCTAGGAAAGTGAATGATTTTGTTTCAATTTTGTTCGCTCACATTTGTTCAAGTTTTTTTTTTTGCGGGCAACAAATGGACGTGAAAAATGCTGCAAAATCGTAACTGTCGTTAATCCTAAAACGTTTTCCTGGCTATTCCTGGTCCTAGATTTTTTTAAATATGGGCCTGGAAAAGTCCTGGAATTTTGACGGACCAGTGGTGTACGAACCCTGTAGCATATAAAGAACTGTATGCGTAACCGTTGTGAGTTTTTTCTTATTTTGGTTTGTGAAATCTTGGCCAAATTTTGAGCAATAAAGATTTGTGTCACAAGTGATACGCAAAAAATGAAGGCAGTAGGCTCAAAAGAGGCTGAAATAATTTTTCTCTCCCCGTTTTCATTCTGTTGCCCTCAGTTTTTTGGCGTGAGAGTTCATTGTAGAGCCTGTGCATCGTTTACTGCTCAAAATTTGGCAAAATAACCGAAATGTGGAAAAGAAGTCACTCAAGACGTTTATGTCTACAACCATCATATGTGCTGCAATTGCGGCAACCAATCTTTAAGTTGGAGTGGGAGGAACATTATTGTCACGCAAATTATTGAGCAATGCCATTCACATTTTTCACAGCGTCTCCTACCTATTGATGGAGGCCATGAAGTTTTTAACTTGAGGGCTCCTGATGTTCCTACTACTTGCATCTACACAATCAGACCCTACCAGTCTGAAGATGAGGTAATCAAACTTCTTATCTATTTATCAGTGATTAGTTGTAATTTCACATTTTTGGGAGGCCAAACAATGCATCCTTTGGTGTAGAGTTAAACAGTGGTGGTGGTAATGTGTGCTCTGACATTAGTAGTGATTGTTTTGTCAAAACAGAAGTCACTATACGAAATCTGTGTGTCAACGTGTGATGATTGGCAAGATGGACATGATTTGTTTCCCTGTAAACAGTTCAACATGGCAGGAGACAGGTGGGTTAAGTAACGATGCTTCCTAGTATGAGATATAGAGGATATTACATGGCCGCGCGGAGATAGGAATTTCTCTTCGAGTGTTGAAAAATATTTCACGAGTGAGCTGCTCACTCGTGAAATACTTTTCAACATGAGAAGAGAAATTTCGTATCTCCAAGCGACCATGTAATTTTCTTTTTATTACATACAATCCTCACATGTATTCTTTATTTCAAAAACTAAGGTTTTCGAAATAAAAATGATATCACAGTGTGGATATCGTTTTTATCGATTTGCTACCACTCGGTATACCACTCAATTTTATATAATAAAAGCAGTTAAACGTAAGTGTACTACAAAGGTAGTGACCTGGTAGGCTCTGATGTTATTTAACAATTACACTACGAGTTCGAGTTTTCTCTGAGTCAATAGATACACTCTTTTTATAAGAACGTTGAGGCTGAGTTTAACCAAAATTTTAAGAACGTATTAAGAACATTTCCTCAGGTTGAGAGTCGATTAAGAACGTTTTTGTTTTGCTCATTTGTATTTTAAATGAAAGCATAAATAAAGGTAAGTAAATGTAAATTAACCCAACATAACAATGGTTTTCTTATTGCATGATACACATCTCAGTTTGTAATAATGAGCAGTTCTTATTTATAATCGTTGCGAAATAACTTTGATAAGCAAGCACTTTGATAGGTTTCGTGGTGAGGTTCGCATGGATGAATTCAAATATACTATATCATGTAAATTTAGGAATATCTTACGAACGTTTTCAGCCTCACATCGCGGAAATATATAAGAACGTTCAGCCTCAGCTCTAAAATTAGACGTTATTTTCTTTGAAAAAAAAAGTGTAGTCAACGAGGCGCGTAGCGCCGAGTTGACTATTAAACTCATAGAAAGCGAGAACGAGTAGTCTAATTGTTTTAGTAGAAATCCACTCACATGTTACCTTCTTGTTAATTCCAAGTTTTATAGACTTTAAGATTTGAAGAAGCCATTTTTGTTCAAAACGACGGCTTTTTGCTACTCACTATCATGCAATAGATAGCGAGGAGGGAGGCAATCAGATTAGGGGATTCGTGATAGTATGTGAGTGGATTTCTACTGATAGAAGCTAGTTTGTCATCTCATGTACACGTATTATGGTATGTAGGGTCTTTCGGATTATACTCGTAATAGATTAATATATATATTTAAGCGAGCCTAAAAGCGGAACGCCACAATTACTTTTTTTAATAGCATTTATTTAAGCTACCATGTTTTCTTATCCATGGAGTTGTCACCTCCAGTACGCAAATGTCATCTGCAGAAAGGGCGCGAAAAATTAAGCCACGGTTTGGTTAGGGTGTCAATAAGTTAACCTGGCTCGAGCCTGCGATCCAATCGAAAACCAGTAGCTGGTCAGCAGTCAGCTTTAAAAAAGATGACCCCGTTGAGCTCTAAACTTGAGCCCGCAGTATGATCACGTGTTACTGGTCCGCGGATACCTTGTTTTGACGGGACAGGTGTCAATTGATCATGAGATGGATGTCCAATATCAAAGATGTATGCTGTAAACTAGTTGGAGTGTGGCCACCATGTTGGGCACAAGTCTACAGTATTGATTAATATATAGATTTAGCCAAGCCTAAAAGCGGGGCTCCCGTTTAGTACTTTCATTTCCCTTTAAAATGTAAAAGCATTCTAAAATATTGCAAAGGAATTCACAAACGTTTTTGACTATAGTTTAGTGTCGAGGTCGGTTAACAATTTTGTCTGTTTTCCACAGCACGGAGTCTTTCCGCTTCTCGGCGTTCTTCGTTAACATTTTGTCTGTTTTCTGGAGCCCGGACTCTTTCTGCTTGTCGACGTTCTTCGCTATAATTTCGTCTCCCTTCTCTTTCCCGAGCGCGCCTTCTTTGGCGATCTTCTTCGCTCATTCTTCCCCAGTTAATTCTTGCTCTTTGCCGCTCTTTTCCGTTGCTCTTCACCTGAACCCTGTGTTCTGCAAATTATATTTTCTCTGCTATTGTTGGTTGACATAGCAATAGAAATTGTTTCGTTTATCCTTTAGTAAAACTTTAACAGTGTAGAGTAATAATATTGTGTCTCAAAAGGACAATGAACTGAAAATTTCTTTTTCAGTCGTCAACGCAATTTCCTGCCAAAAATACGCGGCTACCAGAACTCGAGACTTGAGCCCACGATCTAGTAAAAGAATTACTGGTCAGCGGACAGCTTCCAAATAAATCACGTCACCTAGATGAGTTCACCCATGAGCCCACAGTATGGTCATGTGATACTGGTCAGTGGCTATCCCGTTTTGGCAGCTGTCAATTGACCATGCGAATGTCCAATATAAAAGATGTGGATTTGCCAAGACACGCCTGACATACCCCTCCCTTCCTTTTGATAGTCTCCCCTACCCTACCCGTACAATCTGTAGACGCGTACGTACGTACGTACGCTCGGTCAGTCACGTGACAACCAAACGAAAAGAGGTTGACCATATTCCATGAGTATGGGAGCCCCGCTATTACTATTATTATTCATTCTTGGGAACTTCGACGACGTCGTCGTCGTCGTCGTGCGTACGCGCCCACGAGCAATACCTCTAGCCATGATTACCATGAGAAAAGCAACTCACAGGTTCCCATGAGTATGGTGCTCCGCTTGGCGACCCCCGGAGCTCCGCTATTATGCTTTCGGGCGTCACCCATGAAACCAGGATATTGTGCTCAAAATTATGCTCGGCTGGAGGTATAATGCCCAAATTATGCCGAACTAAAATGACACTTCCACCCGACCCCCCATGGGCCCATACCTATTAAAGGGAATCTCCACTGCCACAGAAAGATAACTTTAAAAGGCAGGAAATGATGTTTCCAATCAGATTTGTTTGAAATTTTTTCGAAGAAATCGTCCGTGTAGGGAAAAAACTGAGTTTTAGAATCACTTCTTTCCACTTTTAAATTCCCCGGGCGCCGCCATCTTGAATAATTTTGACGTAAGTTGGTTGCCCTATTGTTATTATATTATATAAAAGTTCTTTATGTCAGAACAATAGGGCAACCACGGTATGTCACAATTATTCAACATGGCGGCGCCCGCGAAATTTGAAACTTAAAACAAGCGATTCTAGAATTCAGTTTTTTTCCCATGCAAATTCTTTTTTGGAAAATATTAAAAAAAAAACTGATTCTGAACATCATTTCCCTCCGTTTAAAGTTATCGTTTTGTAGGAGTGGAGGTTCCCTTTAAACAAACATTCCTAGTCTTTCATTTTTTGAAGAAATGTTAGACAGCAATTATTCAGTTAGGCGTTTAATGAGCCAAAGTTGTTAAAAACTAACAGCATCGAAAAGTTACAAACTGCGAAGTTTCTCGTGATGTATTGTAATATCCTCTTTATGTAATGTTTACAATATGAGTGGCAGTGTTCTATCACTACTTACAAACTTTACAGACTACTTATTTAACGTCAGCATTTGGTATTGATGATGATCCATTATTTTTGTTGTACCAGTAATTTTAACGAAGAAAGTCAAACGAAAAGGTTATGTAAATTAGGAAACTTTTGTATCAGATATACAAGCATTGATCAATAAAACATTTCTGTTTTTTTTTCCTTCATGAATTATTAATGAAATGTAATAAATAAAGGATCATAGCACTTACACGTACTTTTATCAAAAATTTGTCAGGCATTGAAGTATACCAAAATGCACTGGGTATGAATCTAAGGTATCCAGTTCCTAAAATATTCGCATTTTTGTCAACTTTGTACATTCTAGCAGGAGTTGCTGGCAAAATTTGGCATACACTTTTCAAACTTTTCAGAAACAAAAGTATTATGCTGCAAAAATATTAGTTCTATATCAGCATTATGCCTGATGTTTCAGATATAGTGTTATGCTCAAAATTATGCCGGCATCATCCGACAGACGTATGTCGTTTTGATTAACCTGGAAGACGAATACGGTTATTTATCTTGCAACTTTGATATAACCATTTCCCACGCTATGGCATTGTAGCACATGAATGGGGTTCGACCTAGAGCTGCATTCCATAAAGAATCTATCGGCATTTGAGGCCCTTTTCAGAGCTTTTCAAATGTTTCAATTTTGTTACAAATGAACAGTGTACGTGTATCAATGGTGTGTTAGACTGGAAAGTGTTGCACCAAGTCAATGTCTACGTTACCTTTACTTTATACTGTGCATATGTCAGCTTTGGTCAACAACAACCCGTTGTTTTTCAGGTTTGTTGGTCCATACCTGAAGATTTGCCCTGAACATGTGTTTGTTGTGGAAGATGGTGATGGCCTTTGTGGGTTTGCTGTAGCAACATCTGACTCTAAACACTTCTATGAGCAGTTCAAAAAACACTGGCTGCCTGAGGTACGTATGCGATGTCGAAAATTGATATAGCTGGGTACTAAGGGTCTTGTTCGATTTCAAACCGGACCTTTTTTTTTTTTAATGAAATTGCAATGGAACCTGCATCGTAACGAAATCAGTGTCAAACCTAGCTAGTGTTTCCAGTATTCGGAAAGCAAAGTTTCAGCGGATGTAAACAGGCATCAAAAGGCAGATGCCAAAAAGCTCTGTTACATTGAGGGTAAGGGTCCATTATTTGTGTGGTATCTTTGTTAAGGTCCATGGTTTTCTTAACCATTCCCAACATCCGTTGTAACACTTGCGTACTGACACAAAAGGAAAGCACTTACATTTTCTAGGAGTGGTAGCAATGTTGTTGTTGGAAACTAGCAGCTGATCAGATGGAAGACGCGATAGCGAAGTAATTAAGTGAGCAGCTGGGTATCAGTATCCTTCAAACGTTAACTTGTATTCTTAGGTGTGCAAGAAATACGAAAAACCAGAGGGGAACTCGTCAGAATGGACATACGCTGAACAACTTGCCTGTGGTTTTCATAACCCAAGCATATTTCTACCCCAGGACTTGTGTGCCAAGTACAGTGCTCATGTCCAGATATACCTTCTTCCTCGTGCTCAGGTATAATGGCGGTGAAATAATATGTGCTGAAAGGGCTGGCTGCTATCATAGAGGAATATTTAAAGAATGTGGAACATAATCGTTTGTCCAATTAGAGCGGTTTTCAGTTGAGTGCCGTAAAACTAAAACCAAAGTAATTACAAAGCCAACCACGTCTTGAAGGAAATACAGTATTCAACCAAGCACAAGTCGAAGTCATTCCTGATTTTAGCCTTACTAGCCAATCAGAATGCAAAGCAAGTAAAGGCAGCCGGCGGCAAGCGCGGGAAAACGTGAGAGTGGCTATGTCGCAATTAGTTTTTAATTTAGTTTGGCATCTGATTGGTTGAAAAGTTTTTTGAACCAGTCGTAGAGCAAACCAAAACCGAAATCGAAAGCCAAAGCAATTGCGTAATTACTTTCGACACTCAAGTGAATTCTGCTGTATGTAGTCACCAGGGCCCAGTTGTTCGAAGCAGGGTTAGTGCTAACCCGGGATAAATTACCATGACAACCTATATTTTTTAGTAGGACTTAATCGGGGTTAGCGCTAACCCTGCTTCGAACAACTTGGCCCAGAGGTACAGTTGACGACGTTTTGGTCTTGCACCGCTAGTCGGCTTGGTCAGGCTAGTACGGTGGTATTAGGGGTGACAGAGTTGAATTTCGCAATCGTGAAAACCGGCAGCCAAGAAGCCTAACTGTAGCGAGCTCAGCTGTCAGAAACTAAACGACAGTCGAAGAATTAACAATGAATCAAAACTTCCCGAGTTGCTAACTGAAGTAACTACAAGAGAAATGATTATGAAGTGCGGGTTAGAAATGAACTGAAGAAATGATCCTCACACTTTCTGGACACTTTCTTGACCTGCTCTCAACTGTGTGGCTTCATAGCTCAGTTGGTAAGAGCACTGCGCCGGCATCGCAGAGGTCGTGGGTTCGAATCCCGTTGGAGTCACTTGAATTTTTCAAGTGCATATAAGAGGCAATTGCTTAAATTGTCCAGGAAGTGTGAAGATCATTTCTTTAGTTCATGAAGTAACTACATTTGGAGACGAGTAATTATGTTATATGGTTTCCCTGGAATTGATTTAAACATTTTTAAATATGGTATTCTTGAACATTAGTCTGCAAGGAAAATTAAAGCAACTGTTTTTGTTTCCTCGCTCTGTGATTGCTCAGTGGCAAGGGCCTCCCGCTGCAAGTAATTTTGAGTATAAATCCTTTGTTTCTCTTTTGGCAGGATCTTGGTCTGGGTAAGCGTCTGCTAGCTTGTGTTCTCTCTGCACTGAAAGCTGAGGATTGCACGGGTGTTCACTGTGAAATTGGCACCACGAATAACGACGCATTGGACTTCTATACCAAATTGGGATTCTACAAGATTCCACTCAAAGACCAGGCGCCCCCAGACACCGTGATATTCGGCAGGACTTTCTAGAAGTCGTTAATTCTGTCGCTTTACTGTGAAGCAGTCTATGCTGGCCACGTCTGCCTGTCAGAGATCTTTTTCAGTTGTTTTGGTGCTAAATGTTAGGTTTTGGTACATTTTGATGTGTAAAATGCCCGCAGCAGTGAAGTGAGATAGTGGTGTTTTGTGGCGTGGCCGTTACTATCTTGTAATGCCAATGTAAAACGAATAACTCCAGAGAGGAACTGTAGTAATCTGAAGTCAGGGACAAAACACGATTAAGCCCGATACCCGAATCGTGTTTACGCCTGGAGAAAGGAGCCTGTTATGGCACTGTTCGAACGCTGACAGGGCTGGCATTGACGTGGCAGGCACCTTGACACAAACAGTATTCAAAAGCTGTTTTTTAGAGACACGTTGAAAGCAATGGTGTGTTTGCCCCGGGGTGTGGAGGGAACACGTTAAAGATTACGTGATTCCAGTTTATAATTTCGGCTGTTCGCGGCCGCTAAAAGGATGAAAAGGAGAGTTTATTCCAGAAACAGAGAAAATATTTAATAAGTATAATAATTGCGAGGTTGAAGCTAAAAAGTGTAGATTTAACTGTGAGAGCGCATATACAAAGATGAATGATAGTCGGCGGGTTTAGGTCGGTGTTTCTCTACTGCTCGTTTGCAGTGGGTATACTGATAATGATAAAGGTGTAGTTTGGGTGTTGTTTTCACCGTATCTTCTCCGGCAATGCTTTCAGCAAACTTTGGCTTTGAAGAAGTTAAGATAACGAATGATGGTGAAAACAAGAGCTAGGAGAAACACTTTCACCATAACAAGAAAATCTATTATTTCAGTTGCTTGACGAGGCGTGCAAAACGTTTTTATCTCCAATGCTTGTGAAAATTAGATTAGATTAGCTCAATGGAAATTAGTTTACGTCACTAGCTTTTAGAAGGTAATTAAGAAATGGCGCGCTGGTTGCACTCTAGGGCACATGTTGCAGGAACAATTCCCCCTTTTTTTCAAAAACGTCTTGCATTGTGAAAAATTTTGAATTGTTACTTGCTGCATGAAATTCAGCTGGTTTGAATTCGTGTTGTGAAGCGGGATAATAACGTTCCTCTTCATGTCAGTGTGTGCGGTTCTCTTTCAAACTGTCTTCGTTTTGTTGAATAGAAGCCGGTCACTGAGTGCTTACTAGCTGTGCGTTGTATGTCCGCATCTCATCTCTTAGGTATGCAGTGCATACGAAGGAGCCTGCCCCAGCGTCATGTCCTAGCTACATGTCCCTTGTGTGCGACGACCTTTATGTGAACGTGAATGCTCTTCTGCAACAAAAACAGGTCTTAAAAAAATGTTGTTACTCTGTGTACTCAATGATTGCCTCGTATCATTTGCTAACCGCGCTTGCGGCGTTTTGCTGTTTAATACAAGAAACACCGGCGCTTCCAAGTCTTTTCTTACTGGGCATGTTCGACTGAACGAGCAACTGGAGAACGTCGCCAACTCGAGAAACTTGTTTCCAGTGAGGTTCTTTTGTTGTCACTACGGTTTCAAATTGAAGGCTGAGAGTCTGTACGAGAGACGATGAAAAAGGGAATAAAGACAACTCTATTTTCATCTCAATTGTTTTGATTTTAGAAAGTGCTGCGCGATCACTCTCCGCGTTTGTACTGAGTATCGTTCTGACGTCTTTTGCGCGAAAGAGACAGACTTAATCGCCTTCTTGCTTAACTTGTAAACAGTAGACTTTTAACTCTTTTGCAAGTACGGTGAGGTTACAATGCAAAAAGAAAAAGAAAACTCATCTCTGAAAGAAGTCTAATCCCTGGGCCGAGTTGTTCGAAGCAAGGGTAGCAGTGATCCGGGTTAAATACCATGACAACAAATAGGATTTAACCTGACAACCCAGGGTTAGCATTAACCCCGCTTTGAACACGGCCCAGGTGAACAAAATGCAACGCTTGCCTGTAGTTGCATGTCGACTCGAGATTTTGCTTTCTCCGAGAGGTTTCGGAACGAAACACCAAAAATTCTAGTAATCACAGGATGGCTTTAGAGGTCATTAGAAATTAATTAAAGTGAACATTCACGACATCGGTAAGACTGCGGTTTTAAATCGATTGTCGTAAAAGAAATCCCGAAGTAATTACTTTGGCCAGGGACTCGTTTCTCGAAAGTCCCGAAAAGTCAATTATACTAGTAAAACTACGAACCACTTATTCTAGAAGGCTGGTCTTCAAGCTTCTTTTCAAGTGAAGAAAGGGAAAAGGAATGGCGAGGTTTCATGCGCAGAGAAGGTTTTAGTTGTAAGATACAGCTGGAATTGTGGCACCCAATATAAGCCCGGAACGTTTTGGGTCCTTTGAGAAACGCACGCCAGGACACACGCAGGCAATGAAATAGTAAGCCATCCGTGATTCAAAGCAAATACATAAACGCATGCAAGCGACTCACCATGAAATTTTGCTTTTGCCTCTAATTTGGCTGAAAACTTGCTTGGCGCGTGATCTTTCAGCCAGTCCCTACCTGTAGCAATGCAAACTGAACAAAAGAAGTCGCGATTGGGTATGGTAAAACCAAGACCAAAGTAATTGCAAAGCGAATCACGTTTTTTAAGGAAATACAAACTTCAGCCAACCACAAATCGAAGTAATTCACGACTTGATGGTTTATGGTGCATTCTACTGGGCAGGATTTACAGTTGCCCAGAGGGAAACGGCACAGGAGGACATCAAAGTCCCATACGAAAGTGCCCCACCTCACCCACCCCACTAAGGTCAAACCACAGCACCGGGTACAGCTTGCCCTACTCTTTGCGAATAGTGTGTGGGTTCTTTATCGTCCCACAGGGTGGATGAACAAGGGCTGTGAGAAGGGACCTCCAACTCATCGTCCTTATCCGAGAAGACTAGAAAGTCTAACCGTATGCAGATGAAATTACAAAGGCAGCACTTTCTCCTCAATTATTTAAAGGCCCTGAGTGTTGGTCCGGTCGGGGTTCGAACCACGACCTCCCGCATGAAAGTCCAGTGCACTCTCGATTGAGCCAACTGGTCGCAGTTGATTTTACGAGTAGCCTGCAAACACAGACGTATTTCCGGTTGTCGTTTCTCATTTTCGGGCGGAGCTGAAGCGACAACCCGAAATTAAATACGTCTGCGTTTGCAGGCTATTTTACCAGCCAATCAGAACGCAAACCAAGTAACGGCGGCCGGCGTCAAGCGCGGGAAACGATTGTGACTAAGTTGCAAGTTGGTTTTAATTTTGCGTCTGATTGGTTGAAAAGTTGGCGCGAGTTTATCTAGTGATAGAGCAAACTATAGCTAAAACCAAAGCAATCGCGTAATTACTTTCCACACTCGAGTGAAAACTGCTCTACTTCGACACTTAATTGAAAACCGCCCTTGTATGGTTATGAATAAACCCCTTCGGGTATGTTTTAGATTGCTGCCACTTCAGGCTTCTACGGTATCCGAAAGGCTGTAATATACGCCTTTACGCATGTCTTGTTTCACCACTAAGCCTCGCTTTCAACGCAAAGGATGTTTTCAGAAGCGAGGGTTGGTGGTGAAATTTTTCGCTTAAGTAATCATGCACGAGAGTTATTCCCGTTTAGATGCGAGCGCCTTGCCCTTTTCTCATGGGAGTCCCCTCCCTATTTTTATTTCTGCGAACGTTGAATTCAACAGAAAAAACTAATAAATACTGACATTACGTTTTATTGACTTACTACAAATGTCACAATGAGGTCTTAATTACTGTCTTAATTACTGTCTCTTCAACACGCTTACTACTTTCTAAGCTACTCTGTAAATTAATTAACTGGGAGGGTCCTTAACCACTGAAAAACGCGTCCTATTCAGTCTAATGAGAAATAAGGTAACATCAGAGTTTTAGCTTCCTGCATTTACAAATCATTCTGAAATATCCGTCTTTATTACGCGTTTAGTCTACTTCCTCCACTGTAGGTCCATCGGCAGAACTCTGTTGCCGGTACTGCTGCTGTCCATGTAACTTTGCCATGATGGGGGAACACACTCGCTGCAAATCTCTCTCTTTCTCTTCGTATTCTTGTTTGTCTGCCATTGTTTCCCTTTCTAACCAAGAAATCACCTCTTGAGTCTTGCCCTTTACCGTCTCCACATCAGCAGCTTTCAGTTTGTTCTCTACATGTGGATCCTCTACTGCTTGTTTCACGTTGTAAACGTAGCTTTCCAAACTGTTTCTTGCAGCAATCGTTTCGCGCTGCATTTGATCTTCTTCCTTGTACTTCTCGGCTTCAGCCAGCATGCGGTCAATTTCAGCCTTAGACAACCTTCCTGTGTCATTGGTGATGATTATTGCATTTGTTTTTCCTGTGCTCTGATCTTTGGCAGAGACGTTAAGGATTCCATTGGCGTTGATATCAAAGGAAACTTCAATCTTAGGTACGCCTCTTGGTGCAGGGGGGATTCCTGTCAACTCGAATTGTCCCATGAGATTGTTGTCTTTGGTCATAGCTCGCTCTCCTTCATATACTTGAATGGTCACGGCTGGCTGATTATTTGAATAGGTGGTGAACTCTTTTGCAGTCTTCGTTGGAATGCGAGTGTTGCGTTCAATTAGTGTGGTCATTACTCCACCCGCTGTCTCGATACCAAGGCTCAACGGAGCAACATCAAGCAACAAAACATCCTTGATCTCAGCACTTTGGTCCCCCGATAAAATGGCCGCCTGAACTGCAGCTCCGTAGGCAACTGCCTCGTCAGGATTAATAGTTTTGTTCACCTTCTTGCCGTTGAAGAACTCTTCAAGAAGCTGCTGCACCTTTGGAATTCTTGTAGAACCTCCAACAAGTACTACTTCATTTATATCGGACTTTTCAAGCTTGGCATCTCGGAGCGCCTTTTCCACTGGCCCCAAGCATGAGCGGAAGAGATCATGACAAAGTTCTTCAAATTTAGCGCGTGTGATCTTGGTGTGGAAATCAATTCCCTCAACCAGTGAGTCGATCTCAATGCTGGCTTGTGTGCTTGATGACAGGGATCGTTTGGCTCGTTCGCAGGCTGTCCTTAGACGGCGTAAGGCTCTTGGGTTTCCCTTGAGATCGTTTTTGAACTTGCGCTTGAATTCGGCCACGAAGTGATCCACCAAACGATTGTCGAAGTCTTCTCCACCGAGATGTGTGTCACCGGCCGTTGAGCGAACTTCGAACAGTGACCCTTCATCGATTGTCAATATGGAAACGTCAAATGTTCCTCCGCCCAGGTCGAATATAAGAACATTCTTCTCTCCTTGCAGGTTTTTGTCCAAGCCGTAGGCAAGAGCGGCGGCTGTAGGTTCATTGATAATTCGTTTAACATTTAGTCCTGCTATCATTCCAGCATCTTTGGTGGCCTGTCTTTGAGAATCGTTAAAATACGCTGGCACTGTAATGACTGCATCCTTAACTGTCTGTCCTAAGTAAGCCTCTGCCGTTTCTTTCATCTTTGTAAGCACCATAGAGCTTATTTCTTCTGGAGTAAGAGTTTTCCACGATCCCTTGCTCTGTACGCGGATTTTCGGCTTGCCAGATTCATTGATGACTTGGAAGGGCCAATTTTTACGGTCAGACTGTACTGCAGGATCGTCAAATTTCCTACCGATGAGTCTCTTTGCGTCAAAGATTGTGGCGCTTGGGTTCAGCGTTGCTTGATTCTTGGCTGCGTCTCCGATCAATCGATCTGTTTCAGTGAAGGCAACATAACTAGGAGTAGTGCGATTGCCTTGATCATTAGCAATGATCTCAACTTTGCCGTGTTGAAATACTCCAACACAGGAATAAGTTGTTCCTAGGTCGATTCCAATCGCGGGAGCTAACTTGGCTGGCATCTTCAAAGCTTGCGATCAATTTGATTTTCTTCTTCTCAGTAATCTTTTTCTTGTAGAGTGAGTTAAGCTTTCAGCAAAATTTAGCAGCTTCGATAAAGCGGCTCGTATTTATACCCGTGATTCAAGGTACTTTTACATGAGATTTCCAAAAATATAAAATGCTGACATCATGTTGATCGTGTAGAAAAACCTGATGACTTTGCATCTTCTGTGTGTCCTGAATGTTCTAGAATTCGTATTCCAGAATGTTTTCTTTGCATCAGAACTGTTTTTGGTTCTAGTAGAACCGTCAAGATTAATCTAGACTCTTCTTGTTTTTTCGCGAATTTTCTTTCGGTTCCGACCCTTCAGCTAGTCTCTGAGCCCTCCCAAAAACCGTGCTAGTCAGCGGCTGTTCGTTGAAATTCAAAATGGCGGCGGCAAGGTTGTCTTTGCTGGTGCTTGGTATATTAGTTCATGTCGTCTATCTAGCGTCCGTTTTCGATATTTATTTTACTTCCCCTCTTGTTCATGGCATGACACCTTACAAATCAAAACTCGCGCCACCAGCAAAGAGGCTGGTCCTTTTCGTCGCCGATGGTTTGAGAGCTGATAAGTTTTTTGAATTTGATGAACGCGGAAAGACTCGCGCGCCGTATCTTAGGGGCTTGTTGGAGAAAAAAGCCAGCTGGGGTGTATCACATACTAGAGTTCCAACAGAGTCTCGTCCTGGACATGTTGCTCTTATTGCTGGATTTTATGAGGATGTGAGCGCAGTGGCTAAAGGTGTGTAAATAAAGCTGAGTGTGATCATTTCACGGTTATCATACTCGAAGCGAAAATGAGCAATTCTTTTGCGAATTGAACGCCATGTTTGGCAAGATTTCCTCAGTTCTCCTTACATTAATTATACATGGCTATTCCAAGCAAAACTCTATTCATGCTCGTTCTTTTTGGAATAGGGTTAGTAGGGATATGTATGTATAATTAATGTGGGGACTAAATTACAGAATGCAGGGCCACTTATTTCCATATCACTGAATCACAATAGTGCTTATTGTTATGTGCTTCATTCTTCAAGACCTAAAGCCTAATTAGCATGCAGTGCCTGCATGGCTCTGTATTCTTCTAGTTGCTCCAATGTAGCTAGGGAGCTGTGGGAAAATCTTGCCTAAATAGCTATTATGGGATACTTTAAGCCCTGGCCAAATGAAGTCACATTCCTTTTTATCGTGGTGAAATTTGCATGCAAATTGGCTCAAGTTTTTCATCGCTTTGCCACGAAACGCAAGTCGACCCAAATTAATCGCAAGTAATCCATCGTCATAGAAAAGCATTACTTGACGGTGTATGCAGAATTTTTAAGATAGCTGCCTCACAATCATAGTTGTCCATGGCTCCACTACTGAATTAAAAAATAATTTGATTTGAGCAGTTCCAAGGGTGAAATAGAAAGAAGTAAAGTAAAAAAGCTCACCAAAGAAAACAAATAAAGTCAGCACAAATGGGGAAAGAGCAAAATGAGTTGTTCAAATTAAAAAAAAATTATCAATTTGCAAGAGGAAGTCAGTTTTGCTTTTCTCTTTCTCTTGACAATAATCACCATTTTGAGTATGTAAACACAATAAACTTGCAGGTACTTGCAAAATTGTTTGGTCACCATCGTGAGGTGATACACAAGTTCACATTTTAAAACTAGGGTTAACGTGTGACTCTGTTTGGCCAAGGCTTTAAGACTCGTGGCAAGTACACATGGTTGTGCCATTCCGTAAAGTATCTTTGAAAATAATAGAAAACAAAATGGAAGCTGTTTTTGTAAAAAGTTATATTACTTGGATTTGTTCATTGATTGGTTCTTGTCAACGTCAGCTGAGAAACTATTCAACCATGTGAGCTTTTCAACTTTGTTAACCTTGGTGTGACAAGATTATCCCATGCGCGACATATTATAATGCGTGATTTCACTACTTGATTGTAACTTGATCTAACTGGGTACAATAGGAAGTCAACCGCATGGCAATCCGCTTCCACTGATCTGAGCCAGAGAATCTTCGAATAAATCTTTTCAAACTTATCAGACTCTAGCCAATTTATACACTTGGGTTTCAATGGAAGCCAGTTACTGGCTAGTCTGTCTTGACTTTCGCTAAAAATCCCATCGTAAACTTGTCATGCTGTCGGCTACCATGGACAGCTATTTCAAAAGTTATTGAAACTTTTGGTTAATAGGCTTAAGCTTTTAAGTTTAGTATTGATGACGGTAGATTATGATCTGTGTTATGTAATTTTTGGAATTTGCAGGATTGACTGAAACAAGACCTCCATACAGCCCCATACATTTCTTTATATAGAAGTAATCCTACTAAAACTTTATCCTCACTCTTTCTTTGTTGGTGAGGGTTAGTATGAATGAATGTGAATCAGAGGTCTTCCTGTTCCATAAGTCTTGGCTTGTGATAATGCATTTGCCACACAGGCTAGAAATCTAAGGGCATTTGTTAGTGTTCCAAATTATGGACTGGTGATTGCAATAAACCTGTATTAAAAAAATAAAGATACAAAATTAAGCAAGCTAGTGCACAAGCATGTAAGTTATAACTTAAGGAAAACCAGATAAATCTAGAGGAAAAAGGAAACATGGAGTGCTACGATATTTAGAGAATCTTTGGTAAAGTCATAAGAATACTTCTTGTCAAAATGCATAATCCCTTGTGCTGCTGCTGTAGAATGATATGACTTGGGTGAACCAATTTATGTGCAGCATTTAATTTGGGGTAGCCTGAGTGGCAAGTGTATGAAAGAATAGCTTTGATGGGATTTTTCCACAATCTGCCTGGGAAAAAATGGAGAAAAATCACATTGGAGCTCTTTGTTCATTGTGGAATGCTTGCTACACAGGCTAGGTCTGATGTGTGGCTGGAGTGTCAGTGCATTACCAGTGATATCAGCCGACAGATCCCTCATCTTGGCCCCATGTCGACTGAGTACTGACCAGTATCTGAACTATAAGTCTTATACCAAAAACATTGTTGAGAGTAGCTTAAGCCCCACACAGTTTGCCTATAGAGAAGGTGGCAGCTGTACTGGTGCTCTGTTAACAATGCAACATCATATTCTTAAGTCTTTGGATCAAAAGGGATGTAATGCAATAAGGGTGTTTGCAATGGATTTTAGTAAGGCCTTTGACACTGTGAAACATGATCTGTTATTTTCCAAACTTAAACTCCTACCGCTTAATCTGTATATTTTAAATTGGTACTTAAGCTTTCTCACTGATAGGAGACAACGGTTTGTCTGCGATAGCATTGCTTGTGATTGGATCAGCATGAATAAAGGCACTATGCAAGGAAGCGTTTGTGGCCCCTATTTATTTAATATATTCATAAATGATCTGCAAACAGATCCAGAGTCTAACTCTTCGTTGTTCAAGTATGCAGATGATTCCACTCTAATTATTCCTGTTTGGAAGGGAGATGATAGTAATACTGCAATTCATGCAGTTAACAACTTTACAGAATGGTCAATCAATAATGGCATGAAATGTAATTTCTCCAAATGTAAAGAGATGGTTTTGCAAAAGAAAGGCTACAATAATGTACTAGACACAGTACAGAACATCCCGCAACATCCAGAACTATGTATTTTAGGGGTTACATTTGTAGGTTCTCTATTCACGTCAAGAATAAGCTGGCCGAAGCTAATAAATGTCTATATATTCTTAGAACTCTTAGGAAGGAAGGGTATTGTCAGGTGGAGTTGGATAAATTATTCAGCACTCTAGTTTTGCCTAAGCTTATGTATGGAATATCTGTATATGGTTCATTCCCACCAGAACGTACTACCATACAATGTTTTCTGGATCGTTATCATAAACAAAGATACATGTCCTCTCCTGTTTCCATTATTAATTGCTTACAAAAGTCTGATAAAAGTATTTTCAAGAAATTAAGTGAGTGGGAACGTCATCCTTTACACCACTCCCTTCCTAGGATTAACCCCGCTACCCTTAAGCTTAGACAAGACAAGCCTACACTTCTTTTGTTAACAGACTCAGTCTTAAGGTGGCTCAAACCGGTTTCAACACTTTCAAGAAACTCACTTATTGGAACGATTTACACTACAACACTGTATCACGTATTAGCAATGTTGTGGTACCATATGAAACAGCAATTATTGCTGAATAAAAAGCCATCATTATTGTGACGCAAGACGTAACCATGGCAACGGGAACGCCTTGTAAAAACACCCTATATTTTGGCTTTAGTTGCTCATATCTCAAAAACGAACTCGGTGACCCCTCTTTTTTATTGCTCGAAAGTGATCAACAGACCAAGATGAAACTTTTCGCAAAGTTAAAAAAAATTCTGTGGAGCAGATTCAGAGCCACCTTAAAAAATAAAAAAAATTAAGGTGGCTCTGAATCCGCTCCACAGAATTTTTTGAAACTTTGCAGACAGTTTTATCTTGGTCTGCTGATCACTTTCCAGCCTTAAAAAATGGGGGTCACCAAGTTCGTTTTTGAGATACGAGCAACTAAAACCGAAATATAGGGCGTTTCTACAGGGCTTTCCTGTTACCATGGTTACGTATCATGTCACAGTAATGACCGCATTTTATTCAGCAATAATTGCTGTTTCATATGGTAACATAAAATTGTTACTACGTGATAGTGTTATGGTGTCAATCTTTCTGATAGGTGAGGCTCTTGAAAGTGTTGAAACCGGTTTGAGCCACCTTAATTACAATTTAGCTATTAGTAATTAATACATATTAAGTGCATTTTAAGTATTTATTAGGTGCAATCCATGTTACACTTGATATGTACTTTATCAGTGAAATAACTACTACTACTACTACTACCACCGCCACCGCCGCTACTGCTACTGCTACTGTTACTACTACTACTACAGCTACTACTACTACTACTACTACCACTGCCACCGCCGCTACTGCTGCTGCTGCTGCTGCTGCTGCTGCTGCTGCTACTACTATGTCAACCAGCAGTGTCAAACCAGTGAGCACTTCTTTTTAAGTTGAAATCCTACTGTCACACAGAACTTTCCCAACTCTGAACTGTGGATCAAGACAAACAAACAGTTTCTTTTAATGCAAAAGAGGTCATTATTTTTTATTACTTCTTTTTGCTAGGCTGGAAAGAAAATCCAGTAGAGTTTGATTCTACTTTCAATGAAAGTCGTAACACATGGGCTTGGGGAAGCCCTGACATTTTACCAATGTTTGCAAAGGGAGCCAGTGGGGACCATGTCTTTACATCCATGTACAAAAATGTTGCAGAGGATTTTGCTGACGAGGATGCCTCCAAACTTGACACTTGGGTCTTTGATGAAATCAAACAGTTCTTTGCCTCTGCACAGAATAATGACACATTGAAGCAGATGCTTTCTGAAGGTCAAATTGTATTTTTCCTTCACCTCTTAGGTAAGGTCTTTTAAACTTATCCTGGGCATTTTGTTGTCATGGCAGTGCTGTTTAAATATTTGTAGGGAATTGTTCATGTTAAGTTGGAAGAACCTCATTACAAGATTTTGAGGAGAATTTGCTTTTTTGTAACAATACTGTATTTCTGTTCAATATTTGCTAGAGCTGCCACTTGTGCAATAATTGGAAGTTTTAAATGAGCTTTGTCCATGGTCCATGAATAACTGCTACACTCAAATAAGTGCTTTATTGTGCATCAAAAAATCTAATTTTAGGATGCAAGATTTCTCTAGTATAGAGGGTATGATATGTCTAGTTTTCGCATACTGAAGTAGTATTTTTACCCCTTTTGTTGAATTGTTACAAAAGTGGGGCAAAAGTTACCACAACACTGTTTTTAATCATTTGAAAATTATTTGAACAGATATTCTCCTTCTAAGGTAGACCTGTAGACGAGGCACCAACAAGAATGTTAGAAAGAAGTGATTATGAAGTGTGGTTTTAGAAATCAACTGATGAAATGATCCTCACACTTGCTGGACAATTTAAGCAATTTTCTCATATGAACTTGAAAAATTCAAGTGACTCCAACGGGATTCGAACCCACTACCTCTGCGATGCCGGTGCAGTGCTCTTGCCAACTGAGCTATGAAGCCACACAGTTGAGAGCTGGTCAATTTGTTGGGCTCATGCGTGTTTTCCTGTAAAAGGAATGGATGAAAGAAATGATTATGAAGTGTGGTTTTAGAAATCAACTGACGAAATGATCCTCACACTTGCTGGACAATTTAAGCAATTGTCTCATATGCACTTGAAAATACAAGTGACTCCAACGGGATTCAAACCCACGACCTCTGCGATGCCGGTGCAGTGCTCTTACCAACTGAGCTATGAAGCCACACAGTTGAGAGCTGGTCAATGTGTTGGGCTCATGCGTGTTTTCCCGTGAAAGTTAGATTAGACTTAGCAGTATTTGGGGATCAAAATCAAGGCAAAAATATTTTTCCCTAAAGTACTTTTCTCCTTGACCTGCTTTAGTTAATGTATCACTGTTCAGTGTAAATAGATTATTATGGTTTGATGAGTATCGGTAGATTTAGGTAATTTTAATATCCTATCAAGAGTTCACATGCAGCCACTTGTAATATTCATTCATAAAAGAGCTTCAGTAATGGTATTGTTTCCATTGGGGTAGAAATCCATTTAACAAAATGAACAGGCCTAAAAGTAAATGCACTCAGAAAAGGGGTGGACATAAGAATGTACTGGAGTTGTCCAGTGGCAAAGCATGGGAGACAATTTATTTGACTAAATTTCATTTATGTGCTTGAGAAGGAGTAGTTGAAGTTCTACATTCTACTCATTTATCTGAATTCAAAATTCTCATTTTATCCAGGAATTGACACTAATGGCCACGCCCACAGACCTACCTCAGTGGAATATCTCAAAAACATTGCTGTTGTTGACAAAGGGATTCAAGAAACAGAGCAACTGATTGAGGAATTTTACAACAATGATGGTCAAACAGCTTATATTATGACTGCTGATCATGGTATGACCAACTGGGGTTCCCATGGGACTGGGCATCCTCATGAGACACTGACACCACTTGTGGCCTGGGGAGCAGGTGTACGGGGACCTGTAGCTCCACAGCATCCTATGAATATCTCAGCTGAGATGTATGAGTGGAGGTTAGAGCACCTGAGCAGAACTGATGTCAATCAGGCTGATATTGCAGCTCTGATGACTTCTCTTATTGGTAGGTCTGATAAAGATCTTTATTTGGGAAGATGGCATTTGCTAGCCATGATAATGAATTAATATTGGCTTAGGGCATGGATGCTTTCTGAAGGTTTAGGCTGAAAGCAAGGCCCTTAGTTGTCTTTTTTGCATATCTTCGTTGGCACCGTGTAGTTTTGGTTAATGCATAGTGACGTGAAATGTGGAGAGTACACAGAAACTGTACTTTTAAGTGTCTTTGTAGCAAACATAGTTTGGTTTTTGTGTTTACGTAAAAAGTAAATAACTGTGCCAACCACTTTTTGGCATTGGGCTGCAATTTTGCTTTGAAACCCCTTTTTAAACTTCCCACTTGAGCTGCAGTCTTCTGAGTGGACCAAGTGCGTGGGGGCGAAGAGGGGTCTCAGTACAAGTGAGGTTGAGGTGTCAAACTGAGTACAAAGTGTTTTCTTGAGAGGAAGAGAAAACTACACAGGGCAACATATTTGGCACGAATTGGAGGTCATATGCCAAAAATAAGGCACATCAGGCAAACTGGAAAAAACGCCGAGTCTTAAATTCAACATTGGCCCTTCATGCCTCAATTTTTCAGTCCTGTCACTCAGATATAAACCGGCTCTGAACGCGAATGTTTTTTAGGTGTTCCATTTCCTCTGAACTCAGTGGGCGTTTTACCTGTGGAATATCTGAATAATACGGAACAGTACGTCGCTGAAAACCTGTTCATGAATGCACAACAGATTCTTGCTCAATATGAAGTAAAAGAAATGTTTAGGAAGGAAACGTCCCTGGTGTTTCGTCCCTTTACTTTGTTGTCAGGTAAGGCACAGACAGCACAATCGTGGTATGTCATGTTCATGGTATAAAAATATTTCGTCAAAGCTATAGATTCTATCGAACCGAATAGCGGTGGAAATATCGACAATTTCGCCAACTATTAGCCCTGCTTGCTTCACTCCTCTGCTTCTGGTAACTTTCTGGGGTAGTTAAAGGGCCTGTGTCACGGCATTTAGCCAACATCAGTGACTGGGAACTGGCAACCAAATAAAGCGAAACGTTAAAATAATATACACTTAATGTGTGGTCCCAAGGGAAACAGTTAGTTTTGTTTTCCCGAGAGTCCTGATGTTTCGAGACGAAGTCGAGGGAAACATCAGGACTCGAGGGAAAACAATACTAAATAGTTTCCCGAGGAACATACATTAAGTGCTTTCTTCTATATTTAGACTTTCACTCAACAAGACGAGCACTGTATTCGGCGCGCGCATCCTAGTCGGGATCGTTCTCGTCCCCAGAGCCACTCGTCTTCAGGCTTAAAATGTCGTTGACGAGTGACCACGTGACGAAAAGAAACGGAGGCTCTGGGGACGAGAATGGGTCGGGATATATTTGAATGTGATCAGCGGCACGTGACGAAGAATCAACCAATCACAGCGCTCGTTTTGTTTAGTGAAAGTCTAGGTATATAACAATTGCTTATAACATTGAAGGACGCTTTGAATAAAACAGCAAATGCAAAAGGAGTCGGGTTGGGCAAGATTGAAGAAGATTAAAACGGACTCAACTGGGGTTTTTGAAAACTGTTTTGCAGAGTTTATCTCTGTTTTTTTTTTTTTTTTGACTTTAATTTTACATACTCGGGAAACATTTTTATCATATAGCTCGGTTTTGGTTGTTTAAATCTAATATTTTGGCTAACGTTAAGTTCCATAGCGAGTAAGGGCGAGGA
>BLFK01000288.1:545475-563878 GCA_014634185.1 Astreopora myriophthalma
CCCCCCCCCCCCCCCTGAAACAGGCTGCGGAGGTTCACTTTTTTTGTTGACGGACGATGTAAAAAAAGTGAACTGATAAAAATATATATAGTATAGTTCTGTTCTGATTCACTGTGTAGCAAATATGAAATAAGCCAATATATATATATATATATTCCATGTTTGATTAGCAGCCGACGACGGAGATTTTAACAATTTAGTCCATAGATGACTAGAGCTTTAATCAATTTCAATTTCGCTGGGTCCGTCTCCTCGTTCCCTGCCTACGAGCCCGTGAACTGCCGTGTAAATTGTACACAGGTAACGCAGTTTGAATGACTTTTTTTACGGGCGTGAATAAAGTAACAGAGCATGTATGGATTTCGGTCTCCGAATCTGTCGCCTGACCTTCGAGTAAACAGGAAAAGTTGTTCGCGGTTACATCGTGTGATATCGCTGCTATTAAAGGTGTTTGTTGAGTTTACCCGGTTTCTCAAGTTGTGAGGATCGGTACAGGTCGTTACACAATCTTTCCAGTAGTCTTTTCTAGGGAAAACATGCATGAGCCCAACAAATTTACCTGCTCTCAACTGTGTGGTTTCATGGCTCAGTTGGTAAGAGCACTTCACCGGCATCGCAGACATCCTGGGTTCGAATCCCGTTGGAGTCACTTGAATTTTCAAGTGCATATATTAAAGAGACAATTGCTTAAATTGTCCAGAAAGTGTGAGGATCATTTCTTAAGTTGAGTATTTTTATTATTTTAACTAACTATACTTAGTGTACATGTGCTATAGTTATTGTAATTTACTGAAGGTTTTACCGTGTTAAAATAAATAAGTGAATAAGTTAAGTACTGACTTACTTTTCATTAAAGCCCGTACTGACTAACTCTACCCGTGCACTTCCAGAACCTCGGCTGTATCGATGAAGCCACGCTACTGGACGCTTACTCTTCTCGATTGCCTTTGGACTTCTTGTACAATCGAGGCAGATCTCGACAGGCGCTATGCCCGAGCAGCTGTTTTGGACAGCTTTGGAAACGGGTGAGGGAAAACAGGACTTAAGGCTGGTTTCCATATGATCGCAGACGATCGCGGATCGCAGACGATAGCAAAGAGAGCTGTTTCCATATAATCGCAGAGGATCGCAAACGATCGCAGAGCCGACTGTAGCCATACATTTCGTTCAGCGGAAATGTCAATGTGCACTGCACGCGCGTTGCGCTCGCGGGAAAATCAAAGCAAACAACATGGCGGACATCGAGGAGGGAATTTTGCTGCAAGCAAATTCATTTCTTCTTTTAATTAGCCCTAAAGCGACGGCATCGTCACCTTCAAAACCGAAGGAAACGTCGGTTTTGGGTTCGAAAAATATTCACGAAGAGACAAGAACTTGGGGCTTTCTACACAGTGGTGAGAGAACTTCGTGTTTCTGACAGAGAACTTCTTCAGCTGCAATTGCAGTCTACACCCTATGCGTCCTCTCTACCTTACTCCACGGATCTGCCCATTATCTCCAGATTGAACCGCTTCCATTTGAGAAATGTGAAATCTGGGCATCAGTTGCATGGACGAGGCGCAGAGGTACTGCAGAACACTCAGTGCGACAGCATGCACACATTCCTCACGAAGAGAGCTACTTCGTTTTCAGGACAGCTTCCGTGCTTACCTCCGCCAATGCAGAATCCAGGGCCGAGTTGTTCGAAGCAGAGTTAGCGCAAGGCTGGGTCAAGTCCAATAAAACCTTTAATATAGGTTGTTGTGGCATTTATCACGGTTTCGCACCTGCTTTGAACAACTCGGCCCAGTGGAATGGGGTGGAGCAATGATTTTACAAGAGGGGAAGTGGCGAAGGGCGCAGTGGTGGCAGAGGATGGTGGTGCAATAATGGTGAAGTCACACAGGGTGGACCCGGCCGAACGTGTGACGGACGCGGACCAGCACCATTCCCTAACATCTCAAACAACCTTTTGCTTCCCTTGCAAGTTCAAAATGGCAGGCTCCTGCTGGCCAAACCCTCGATGCCCTCTAGTCTCACTGCATGAACAGATGTTTTAATATTTGGCCAAGAATCAATCTGAGGTCTTTGAATAAAACAATCTCATTTATTATTCCAAACTTACGACGAAATTTATATTTCAAGAAACTTAAAATGACCTTAATTTATAACGATGTTGTCAATCATAAATCATAAAAGGAAGTTTGTCTATTACTTCATTGCTTAATTCATCAAAACAAAAACATTTGACATTGTTTAGTTCAGAAGATTATTGGGAACTAAAGTAGTGTTTACCTCAAGTCCTGAGCCAAGAAAAGAATGCAAAAGGGCAATAAAGTTAAAGTAAATTATGTTATGTCAGTGATCAGCCAGTCTTCTCAATGATAAGTTTGTCTAAGATGACATGCATCCAAAACTTCAATTCCTTTAATCCCTAGCCTCCTACGCTGACATTCTCTTGGCTTGTCATGCAATCTGCTTAGGAGGCTATTTAATCCTTTTCTATTTATATTTTGATGGGGGTGGGGTGGGGTGGCTGACAGTGAATGCCACCTAGTTGGGGAAGGAGGGGGAGAGAGCAGTGTTAACTTTAGTTATTTTCAATCATAAAGACATATATTTTTATACTTGTCCTCTTTGCCTTTCTGGCCATAAATTCAGAATCCTCCAATATCAAGGACAATGAAAAGCGTCAACAATAAAAATGTTACAAGAGTTCTGCAGTTAATAAATAACATTTCTATGAATGCCGGTGGATATTATATTATGTTTGATGGGCTCTATACATCCATCACTGTCATAATGATTTTAAAGTGACAGGATGTACTGTCTTAATTTCTCTGACATTCATGGGCAACAGATGCTCATGGTCATCAATATGCTTGATTGGTGTGACTGTGCAGTATGGCATATGGCAGTGAGGTCTGTTGAGGGCAGGATAATACTGTCGGTAACAAAGATAGGCGAAGAACAGACCTACAGGAGCAATATAAATCAAAGAAACCATCAGCCGAGAGCAAGTTTTCTTATAAAAACTGGAAATATTAATACTGAGGAAAGCCTTTTGGACTAAAATGGACAAAAGACCCTGTAAGAGCCCTTGGAACCTATATTTCTTACAATGAGAAAGAGAACAAAAAAAAAAACAGAGATAAAAAAATTGACAATATGAAAGCCAAATTGGATATTTGGCGAGCTCGTAGTCTCTCCCTTCTCGGTAAATGCCTCATTGTGAAATGTTTGGGTATATCTCATTTAATATACACGGCCTCTATGCTTACAATTCCTAACACCTATATCCCCACAATTAAGAGTGCTATTTTCAGCTTTATCTGGAACAACAAACAAGACAAAATAAAAAGGGATGTAATGTATCAAGATTATTCCAAAGGTGGTTTACGCGCTCCGAACATCGAAACCCTGTTCAAGTCCTTAAATTTAGCCTGGATCTCTAGACTACTGACAGTAGATACACACTCGTCTGAAACCTGGAAATCAATCCCGAATCACTTCTTTGATAAATTTGGTGGCCTCAGCTTTCTGCTTCTTTGTAATTATGATAATAAACTCCTAGAGAGATTCGAACTTCCGCTTTTTTACAGGCAAATCCTATCGAACTTTCTAGAACTCAAGACTTTATACAGATTCAACCACTTGTCAGACTTGCTATTGTTTAATAACAAAGAGATAAAAGTTGATGGCAACACAATATACCTCCCTTACTGGATAGAAAAGGGGGTATTCTCAATTGTGCATCTGCTTGATCATAATGGTAAGTTCCTGTCTTTTCCAGAATTTCAACAAAAATATAACGTTCGATGTAATTTCTTAAATTATTTTCAAGTTCTCTCAGCGATACCCAAGTATCTACTTGAAAAGGCGCGAACCGTATCACCAATCGACATGTGTAATTTTGCATGTGGCACTTCCCTTCAGCTCTCTGCATCTATTGTCATAGACTTAACAAAAATGAAGTGCAAAGATTATTATTGGCTATACGTTAATGCGACCAAAATCGAACCCACCGGTCAAAAAAAATGGCAAAAAGACCTTAAACTGGAGCATTATAACTGGAATTTGGCCTTCACCCAGATAAGCAAAATATGTAAAGAAAACAAACTCAGAGAATTTAACTACAAATTTCTGCATAGAATAATAGTCACCAAGAAAGAGTTATATGCTTATGCAATTGAAACAGATAGTAAGTGTGTTTATTGTAGTGAACCCGACTCCATTCTGCATTCCTTCACTGAGTGTGAAGAGTCTAGGTCCTTCTTTGATAAAGTCATTTCTTGGTTTAATACAACAAACAACTCGCAATATTCACCAACAATCGTCCAGCAACTTTTTGGCATGACACATGAGGGAAATGACAAAAAACTCTCTAGATTTAACTATTGTCTACTCTTCACCAAATACTTCTTATATTGCCAAAAACTGAGTCTGAAAAAATGTGATTTTCACGAATTTATTAATAAACTGTACCTTAAATTTCGTTGTGAAAACCTATTATAATCCTTGTACAAATAAGTTCTTCCTCCTCTATTCTACGTTCATTACTATTAATATGAAGTACTAACTAGTGAAAAAAGTGAATAATAATTAATTGTAGTCTCCGTAAGTAGTGTAGCTTATCAATCTTTTGTTGTGTATGTAACCAAAGTCATGTGATTATAAGTAAAAGAAACCGAACTTCTATAACCTGTTGTAACAAAACAACGAGAATAAAGTAACAGAGGCAATGGAGCATCTTTTTGTTCCCTTTGTCTTTGTTATCTGAGAATGTGGCACTTTTTAACATAATATCTTGTTTTCACAGTTTCTTTCCCTACAAACACAGTTAAGGAATGACAATTACTGGAGAAACCCTGGTAATGCTTGAAAAACCCAAATCTAATTTAATTTATCCACATTTCTCTTTACATATCTGATCATTTATTTGGATTTGGCCAAAGAGAAGCTCCCCAAAAGCCCACTTCAAAAGTTGCAATTGATTGCTGAAAGGCCTGGATAGCAGCAGCCACATTATAACTTTAAGAAGACGCAAAACTTTTCATCTTAAAACTGTCTGACTGATTTTTTAATCAAGTAACATACATTTTACTTGTAAGTGAATGCAAGAAACCTCTCATTCTAATTTCAAGAGAGACTTCAGTGGTATTATTGTTCATAATTGTATGTGATATGATCAGGAAGTTTCCTGTACATAGGCAATGTTTCATCAGAGTGTTTCCCTGAACTTACCCAAAATTGCACCAACTGTTATATCTACAGTAAGAAAGGAACAAAAAACAAACAAACAATGAACCAGAAGTGTACAGAATTAATTTGAACAGTTTAAAAGATATTCATTAACAATAATATAACGCTTTACATGACCAATTACCACATTTACCATGGATCAACATTAACTGCGGAATGTAGCACTACAGTTTCTACAACGTGTGATCTCCAAGTCACAAACGTCTTGGCAGCAAAGCTTAGGAAAACCACATGAATGAAAGCAAATGGGAGAATTCACTTGAAGACAGCATGCATACTCCTTACTTTATGGGTGTTTTCATTCCCAAAAATATTGGGGAAACTTATAGGCTTCCTCCCTTTTTCTCCAAATCTACCTGTACAGTGAATGCTCAAATTTTGCCAGTTGCTAGATTACACTGAAAAACAGTAACATACTTTTTTGTTAAAAAGAGTTCCGCGACAGATTTTCAGGGATTTTCACGATAAGCAAACTTCAGCATTTTTATCATTTCTTTTCAAAATTTGGCTTGACATATTTTCATGTTTCTCGGTCCATGAAATGTTTACTTTTGGCTACTATCAAAACCCTGAAATTTTGAGGTGAAGCAGTATGGCGAGACTACAAGGCAAGTGACCTTGATGTCTAATTTCCAACTATGCAGGTGTTTTCCATAATAAGTTTGGAAAGATCTTTTTCTATCCCACAGAAGTGTTGAATACAGTCTGTACCTTGCCAATGATGACGATAATCTGAGTATCTAGTGAGTGCTAGAGCCAGAGCGCATGTTACTGGAGCCAGAGCAACACACAGTTTCCATCCTTGACCTCGTCCTTGTGTTTGGAAGCAGTGTAATTTGCCCGCAAGATAGAGTGACAGAAAGCCGAGGCCACTGAATGCGACTGGAACAAATAACAAATTAAACTATTTCTTAGTAAGAACCTCCAAGTATTAGTTAGCGTACGAAGTGTGAGCACAATAAGGCAAAAGGAAAAGTAAACTGTGAGCTTTTAAAAATTGTTCAAATAGGAGAGCTTAACTAGTATATTGGAGAGATGCCTATCCCTCCATCCAACCATACAAATTAATCTCTCTTAACCCTCTACTCCCTGTGGGGTTAACCCCATTCACCAGAAAAATTATCTGGCATTAGCCACAGTGTCATTTGCTAGAGTAAAATCTAGTGAGTCACAGCTCTTATGGCTGAAAGGATTTTGACAGATTTTCAATGGTGTAATAAATTATGCCTTTGCCTGAAGCAATAACACTCAAATTAAGTAAAGGTAGTATTTAGTGTTTGGTGCTCCTTCCAGTGACAGGCTTAAGTTTTTAATGTTAAACTGATTTTCGATGGTCATTTTTAGTCCCCAACATGTGTCAAACATGGCGCATATAGACCACAAGAAGACTTTAAGAGGTCACTTTTCACAGGCTTTCTTTCTAGAATTACAAATCTTGGCTGAGTCGTTCAAAGCAGGATTAGCGCTAACCCTGGGTTAAGTCCAATTAAAACCTATAGGTTGTCATGGTATTTAGCGGGTTAGCGTTAACCTTGCTTCAGACAACTCGGCCCTGGAGTAACATCATTTTAACTGAGATCCATGATGTTCTCCCACTGCAGACTGAGGCAATATTTCTGATCACTCAACTTACATGAAGAATGGCCACTAGGAAAGCTTTTTCTGCCTTCAATAATCTCATCTGGGTCACCATCACACCTCATAGTTGGAGGAATTACTCCATTGGGATAACAACGCCAAAAGTAATCTGGTCGTGGCCTGCAACAGTATCCACAGGTGTTAAGAAAACAAAAAACTATTGATTACTCAAGTAAAATATTTGGCTGCTACCTGCTGGCTTTCATAAAAATTTTGCCAATGAAAACGCCCCATTCTTGGAATGTTGCATACATGTATTGCTGCTCAACACTGAATGGGTTTAGTGCACAGGCAGCTGTACAAATGTAGATAGTAATATTATTGTCACGTTCCCAGCACAAAACTCTATGAACACTAAATGACTGTTTGGTTTTGCATAGCCTTAGCTTTGTTTTTATGGATTCACCATGATTGAATGATTTCTGAATGTCAACCTCTTCGCTAAGGCCTTTCTTTATCCTTGAATTGTTTCCTTAATGCATGAAGTACGTACTAGACTCTCCTGGTATTAGCATGTTTGTTCACTTTGCACAGATAGTTTTCACTAGGCGATCTATAGGAGTTTTAGAGTTCTGCTTTGTAACCCAGAGTCAAGATCAGTATTAAGTCATTCTTGTAACCTCCAGTTTCATTTTCCTTATTTTTTCTTTTGGTTGTTTTCCTTTCTTTTTGTAGGATTCCTTTAAACTTAGGCAGTATATTTTCCTTTTAGTTTTCACTGCAAGTATTGTATACAGCTGCTTAGCCTGATTCTAATAAATGTGTTAAATCCTGCTGCCCTATCACACCTCACTGTGGTTGACCTGACAAACTCCAGTGCACAGCTCCACAAGCCCATGGCACTGGGAATGTGACAGTGATAACTGCTCAATTTTATTTTTATTGGAGTCTACATACATGAAACTGCCAGTAAAGTCCTCGTACTAATGACACACAATTCAGTTGAGGAGCACAAAACATTCATTCTTTGCATGTGTTCATTGATTGAAATAATCTAACAGGGGTAAGAAAATGCTGCAAATTAAGACAAAAGCCAGAGGAGACCCTTTCCATTACTGTCTTGAGCATTTTTAGAACTCCATTTTTTTGTATTCCTGTTTCATGCCTGGTCGGATAGGCAGGACCCTCTGCACACTACTGGGTGCAGTGAATTCCAGAAAAACATGATGCTCGATTGTTTCAAGTACTGGGTAATTCTTTAACAAGAAATCAAAAGTATGGAAGGGTATCACACTGACACTATCTAGAAAAAATGAAATGACTGAATTCTACAAAAGCATGGACTAAAACTAATTTTATATTCCTCCCCATAAATGACCAATGGGCAGTGACAGTTAAAGAGCTTTAAACCAATCAAAGCATACATTTAACTAATTTACCAGTAACCATAAATTCACCATTGCACAATTCAAACTCATTTTCGAAATACCAGTAATATATATACATAACAATAATAACTGACATTATGTCTTGTGAATTTGATCATACCTGCCTACAAGAACTTTGATTATATTCGTGACATCTCCATTGAGCCCAAGAGTTAATGTCAAAGCTGGAAGAAGATAATTGGTAATACACAATAAATTAACAATAACATCGGAGGAGGCTGAGTATGATAATTACGAAGAATTATGTAGATAGAGGAGGGTGTTATCTGGCAAGGCTCAAGGCCATTCATTCAATATTAAACATTCTATTCAGGCGCGTAGGAGGGAGGGTTCGAGGGGTTCGAACGAACCCCCTTTGAAGATTAATAATGGCGGAAAAGTTCCTGCGGTTGAAATACATCCACCAAAGAAAAATCGAGATATAAACCCGTTCTTTAGGCCTTATGTCTTACCCTCAGTAAAAAATAAGAATTGTCAAGAACCCTTGGAGATTCAAAATTTTAATGACGTTTCATTTTTGGGGTAAAACCGCATCCCACCGAATAGATAGCAGAACTTAACAGGGTGCGGAATGTACATTGAACTTTCTTAAACAATTATGCCGTCGAAATGATGTATATAGCTTACAAAGCTGCTGTAAAACAAAAAAAAACTGCTGTAAAACAATTTAAAAAAGCTTCTGTAAAACAAAGTGGTTTGCCTAAAATGGGTCTCAAAATGCAGGAAATGAGGTTTCTGGGAACCTAGCGGGAGTTGCAGAAATTTCCAGGGGGAGCATGCCCCCGGACCCCCCTAGTAAGAGCGCTCAGCAAGATTTCGGGCTAAACGAACACCCCTATCGAAATCTTAGCTACGCGCCTGCTATTATTGGACTATTGGCATCATTTGTTCAAAAATGGAAAAAAAAAAAAAGATGAATGACATAACACTATCCAGCTAGCTACAATTATGTGGGGGATCTGAGACAATCAAAAACAGAAAAATATTTTGAATGTATAATCATTTAATCACAGAGGACAATCAAACTTCACTGCAATAATTATAACAACTGAGACAAAAAGCCACTTATAATGATGGCATCATTTACTACCAACACCAGAATACTTTGTCAAAATGCTCCGCAATTATGATTTTCCTACTCTCTTGGGAATAAAGAGAATCAATAAAATTCACAATATATGCCAGTTAAGGCATCAACAATCAAATGGCTGCAAAAATTGACATCCACTCTTACCAAGAAAAGCTTGTAGACCATCAATGTTATCTTTTCTTAAAGTTGCCAGTATAATGATAATAGTACTTGGAACAATTCCAGAAATAACCTGAATATCGAAAAAATACAACTTATGGTACATTCTTTCGGGATATTCTGGCATAAGAATACTATTAAAAAATTATTCTACCCCAGCAATCCTACTGATACTGGCCGTAGAACACCAAGCTTTCCAGAATGAGAACTGGTACATGTACCACACTACTTGCAAGCTTACTTGCATTGTTCCAAAATATTCTTATTCTTATCTTCTTACTTTCTTATATTCACCGCTGAAAATTATACTAAAACAATTATTCGCCTCAGGCTCAGTGAATTGGGGAATATTTACCTCAACTACGTCTTGGTAAATATTCACCAATATTCACTTCGCCTTCGGCGAATAATAAATTGTTAAATATATTTTCCGCTCGAATTCGCACGGCTTAGCTCCCGAGCGAGGGCCTTTGGCCCAACAAATTTATTAACCTCGCTACGTGAGGAATACATTTGAATAGAAATGGAGCTTGAGGGTTTTCATTGACAAACTGTTAGTAAGAGGTTATTAATTTAACAATTATTCCACGAGCGCATTAGATATGAGATGGCTATAACCAGTCTCATATCCAACAAGCGGGAATGGAATAATTGTTTTATTAAATTCTCAACCTTCGGATAATGCAATTCTAGCTTTCTCATTGGTAATTTCTCATTTCTCGACGAAACTTGGCTTGCCGCGAACAATTCTATGCTGAGCGACATTTGCTGCTTTCATTTCCATATAAGGTCAAATGCAGGTATAATGGCTGATCAATAACCGAGATTCAGTGAACCAATGAGAAAGCTAGAATTGCATTATCCGAGGTTGAGAATTTAATAATAATTATTTTGTCAGGAATTTCTCTATATACCCACTCTCCCCATTACAAAGAAAACTTCTAAGTTTCCCATAAGGGAAACACACCTTCCACACACAACTAGGATCCATGCCAAGCCAACCACGCAGCCTGACCTTTAATACCAATCATCACTGACAATAATTATTACATGGAAGAAGAAAAACAAGATGCCTAGGCTACATACAATAGGAACAGACCTACAGGACCACTCAAAAAAACATGAAATAACTTTAAAAAGACTCATGAAGGGCAGGTGGGTGCCAGACAGATCAGGCAAGACAGATGGCAACAAAAGAACTGAACTTTGAATGAGCATGTGACCTGAAAATCCACCCACACACTACAACCCATACCCCCAGCTGTGTGGGAGAAAAACGTTTTCCACTTCATTCATTCCTCAGCCAGCGGAAAATCACACTTGAGTCTTTCACATACAGCACATTAACCCATTTTGGATCATTTTCCTCCAAGAACCTAAGATTTGACCCAATATCCTCTCAATCCCAAATAAAAATCAGGTTTCTTATGCTTACAACTTGTAAATAACAAAATGCAGTGATCCAGCTGCTTTTTCACAAATCATTTGCACATATAGTTTTGGCATGAAGCAAACCACAAAGAAAGCCATTTTCTTTTATAATTTTGTCAGTATCTCAAAGTGTATGAACACACCGGGAATTACCATCTAAAATAGAACTTGAAAAACACCTACTCACAAACAGTAATTGAGTAGAGATTGTGTTCTCTGACTTGGGATTTTTGTATAACCACATCTCCTCGTCATGAATGACACGTACAAATGCTGGGGTATATTCCAATGCCCTAAAGAAGAAAATTGATAATACATTATGTTTAAAAACGTCTTTACACGCACATCGCAGAAATGTTAACCCACCCTTGTTAACTTAATACTTTTATCGCACATAACACAATTTGGTTTTAGCTTGCACTTGGACTTCCTGTCTTTGCCTATTTAATTTGCAATTTCCTATTGCTTTGCTATTTACAAGTTCCTAGAAAATTAGAGAAAAAATAATACCATAGTCTATGAAGAACAATTTTGCTTTTGACTCCACTACATTTGAAGGTTGAGAAAACTAAAGGACTTTTCACACTGTGTGAAACCTGAGCTCTTTCAAACGATTTGTGGCTTGTTGGCAACTACTACATTAATTTGTACCCTATCCCAGGAGAATGCAGAAAACTATTGTTTGCTGCCTTTTTAGCATTGACGGGGCTGAAAACATGGAAGGGTTCTAATTTGAACCAAGTGGGCTTGGTTTGGCCAGCTGTGGAATATGCATTGACAGTTTAGAATGCATACATCAAACAAAACAGGGATAGATTTAGAATAGAAATGGTGCAACATAGGGCAGCATGCCATGTCCTAAACGGCTATTAAAGGTCAGCAAGTGTCACCAAAATGCTGAAAAAACTTCACTGCAGGAGGAAAGCAACTCTCAGCCTCAGCCAAGGCTAACAATGTTTTGCAAAATGTATTATAGTTTAGTCGCAATAGATCCATCTATTGTGAACAATAGGATAATATTCATCAGCTATTCCCAACATTTGCTCAGGCATGATAGGCATCTCTCAATCCCCAGATGGAACACAGATCAATATTTAGAAATACATTTTTAATGAGCTCTTGTGTAAAAAAAAAAAAAAAATGTCCTAACTCGAATGCCTTTCTTTAACATTCCATTAGTTACATTATTTTAGATCTCATTATCATTATTATTACTGTATTACAAGATAAATATTGCTGTATGAAATTTTAGTATTATAATACTAATTACGTTACAGATTTTAAATTGTAAGTACGTAATTCAGTCCATGGGTTGCCCAAGTATTTATCAAATAAACTATTGGAGCAATTACACAAGGAATACAGGGTCACATGAAAAGCATGAACATGAATCTGGCTCAGTGGCTTGCCGGTGTAAGTAAAGGATAAAAGAACTAGTTAGGTGTATAATTTGGTGGCTGGGCACCTCAATGGCTCACCAGCGTACATAAGTGAAGGCGGAAAGAACGAGTAAGGTATATATTTTGGTGCCTCGGCGGCGCGGTGGTTCGCCAGTAGACTAGCAAGCCGTAAAGCCAAAAGAATTAAGACATGAGCGAATTTGCCCCTTTATTCTATAGTTTAGCCGAACTATCTACCGGTATCTATCTAGACCAACATGGTCAGGATTCTGCCAGTACTAGCTGATTGGCCATACTATCAATCCTATTCTATTGTACTGTTTAATTCTTTATTAGCACTTTCTTTGGGTTTTGTAGTGTCCAAATTATTAAGCATTTAGTTAGACTAGCTTATTGGGGGCGAGTTCTCCAGTGGGGAGTCTTCCTGGGCCGAGTTGTTTGAAGCAAGGTTAGCCCTGGTATGTTGGCTAATAATGTCCGTGGCTGAGAGAAGCAAACAGGGTTCGTACACTACTGGACCATCAAAAGGACTTTTCCAGGACCATATTTACAAAAATCCAGGACCAGGAATAGCCTGGAAAATGTTTGGGATTAACGACAGGTACGATTTTGCAATATTTTTCACGTTCATTTGTTGCCCGCAAAAAAACTTGAAAAATGCGAGCGAAGAAAATTAAAAGAAAATCATTCACTGGCCTTGGAAAAGTCTAATTTTCCATGACTTTCAAGGACCAACACATGATTTCCTGGTTTTCCAGGCCTGGATTTTGAAATTTTAAATTTCCATTACTTTCCAGGTTTTCCAGGACCCGTATGAACCCTGAGCAAAGCTTTGAGGGCAAATGTGAAATTTTGAGGATAATCTCTCAGCCAAGGACATTATCAGCTGACATACCAACAAGCCAGAAAGGGGTTTATTTATCTTATAACCCTCCGATTAATTTTCATACGGCTCTATCTTTTGATCTGTTTTCAAGTGCAGCTGGAATTGTTCTCTCTTTCCTACATGCTTAAGTTGGACAAGAATGGTTGGTTTATTTTATAGTTCATAAAAACAGCGTATTATTTAATAATTCTATATTAAAAAAAAGACTAAGTTTAAGTTTGCTTAGGACGAAACCTGTAAGTGTTATTGTCTTCACCTTCAAAGACATTGCCAGCATGTTTTGTTGACTATTTTTGTACTTTCTGGAACAGCATTTGCAACCATCTTCTGGGACTCTACAAAACCAGTTTGCTTTTCTTCCAAGTAAAATAATAAAGCTGAAAAGCTGAAACTCTCAAGCTAGCTGGACAAATATGGAGGGAGGCAAATTCCCACATTCACTCTGTGACCCCCTTCCAGGATACCGTTTTATCATGTCAGCAGTCTCTCACAACATTAATAACTAACCAGCCTTGAATTAGCAGGAAGAATTTCGCGAGCTTTTCAGAAATGTTTTCATTTATGTGTGGTTAAGGTTAGGGTTCTCCATTTCCAATAGAATGTCCATTGAATTTTCGAGAAATACGATCATTCCTGGCAGAAAATCTGACGTAACAGGGGAGAACTTCACACTTGTTGAAAAGGAAATACAAATATCAATGATACAGGCTCAAGCTCTTAGTTAACTCTAAATCATATGAATCTCTCTTGCTCTAAATCATAACTGACACTCCAAACCCCATACCTTCATTGATACCTCACAATCAAATTGAAACCACATATGATTAGAGTCACTTTATGATAAGGGAGGAAAAAAAAAACATTTACCAGGTGTCATGCAACTTCCGTTCACTATGTGTTGTAAGCATGAAACTGATGAAGATGGGGGTTATTGCATGATTTTGCACCCCGTGACGCAAAGTAGCCAATAAAATCACGCAAAAATTTATGGATGGGTTACAATCGGACTTAACCAAGGGTTAGCGCTAACCCTGCTTCAAACAACCTGGCGAGATGACTAGTTTACCTATATAATCGGTGGCTCGGCAGCTCGCCAGTTTAAGTGAATTAGAATTCTGTATTCTATAGTTTGGCTGCCGTGGAGCTTCTTTTCTATTAATTTTTTTGTGTGAGCTTCATTCCAGACTCCACAATAAAATCTTCTCACGTCGATTGTTTACTTGATTTACCGTCGTTGCCATGGCCATATACAGTCAGATACAGTCATTTATTATATAAAATTGAGTGGTATATATGTTTATTATATAAAATTGAGTGGTATATCCACACTGAGTGATATCATTTTTATTTAAAAAACCTTAGTTTTTGAAATAAAGAATACATGTGAGGATTTTATATAATAAAAAGAAAATTACGTGGTCGCTTGAAGATACGACATTTCTCTTCTCATGTTGAAAAATATTTCCCGAGTGAGCGCAGCGAACGAGTGAAATATTTTTCAACACTCGAAGAGAAATTTCGTATCTCCGCGCGGCCATGTAATATCCTCTATGTATCTACCCTTAGTATCGCTACAATTGATCGCTTTCTGTATAAAATACACTGTCCTACTTACATAAATATAGCGAAAAGAATCAGTCGTGCTCCTATTTCGGCCAGTAGATTGCAAGAACCATTCGCTATTTTACCCGCCATCTTCCGGTCATATTTCAATCTCGTACCCAGAGTCCTACAAAGCGCCTGAGGACTCTGGGCACGAGATTGGTCATTTTTAGTGTACGTTTATTTGGTCAACCGCTGAATGACCTCTCGACTGTGAGCGCATGTTTTTGATCTGATTGGACAAAACCTGTCACGCGGTAGGAAGGCTCGTCCGCCATTTTCCATTTTGAAAAGTGAACCTTCTGGTCAATTTTAGTTGTAAATATCCCTAAATCTAAACTATGGATCAATTTGATGTGATAGCAAATCAACCAATAGTAATAGACAATGTAAGACTGAGTTTTACATCAAATTTTAGTGGACAAAAACCAGGGTTCTTGTATCACGTTTTTGGACAAGTGGGGTTGGCATGGCTAACTTCATGCCAGAGAAGATCGATTTATTTAATTAACCTGTATATTATTGTTTACAGGGATCAGGAGTGATCAAGGCTGGTTTTGCTGGAGATCAGATCCCCAAATATCATTTTCCAAACTTGTGAGTTATTTTTTCGTACTTTTTGTATAAAGCCTTAATAGGTGCGACGATATTAATTTTTTAATACTGTACATACGTATATATATAATATTGATTGGTCATACTAAATTGATTATGACAATAATTGTAAATTGAAAGGTGTCATGCTTGTATTTGCAACCTTTTTAGAATTCAGATTACCATTTAATACGTTCACCTTGCTTACTTTTTCTCCAGTCATGCATAATGATGAGTTGAAATAATTAGTAACTAGATGGGTCGAATAACTTATAATTTTGACGAATGGGAATAATGTCTTATTTTGCATGACAGGCCAAGTTTTGTTTGCAACTTAAGGATGTGGGGAGGCGGAAGCTTGATTGGGCTCAAAGGCTTTACTTTTGACCTTTGGTGTAAAGCCGGTTACAGACGAACAAGTTTTCCTTGACAAGTGTTATTGACAAGTTTTATTTGCTCATGTGTGTGAGCCACACATTTTCTGTGACAAGTTTTGCCTTGACAATTTTTTTTTGCCGGTGTGAACAAATGAACAAGTTTTCTTTGACAAGTTTTAACTGTAGCCAGCAATACAGTTAAGCCGGTTACAGACGAGCAAGTTTTCTGTGACAAGTGTCATTGACAATTTTCATATGCTCATGTGTATGAACCACAAATTTTCTTTGACAAGTTTTGCCTTGACAAGTTTTATTTGCTGGTGTGAACGAATTAACAAGTTTTCTTCGACAAGTTTTAACTGTAGCCAGCAATACAATTACGCAGCGGAGGACAGAAAACAAAAACACAGGGCGCCATTTTCGTTTTTTGATCATGGCTCATGCTTATTTGACGAGAGAAAAAAAGGTTGCTGGCTTGTGGTCTGGGTTTTGCTTTACATTTCCAATATGAGCACTCGAACAGACATGAATCGGAGGTGGCTTTTTCTTGTTTCGGTCCCTGTAGGAATCCACTCAGTTGGTATTCCACAAGTTAGGTATTCGAGAAGTGATGTAGCAGAATCGGTCCAACGATCAGTGTTTTTCCCGGCCATGTTGTTATCCGCCATTACGGCAAAAAAAACACAACAAGAACACCGCTGAGGGCCCGCAATATTTTTCAATTTTCTTGACAAGTTTTCCTTGTCGACCCATACAGACCAGCAAGTTCTGCAACTTGTCAAGTTTTTCCTTGACAAGTGCACTTGTTCAAAAGCTAACATGCTAGCTTTTGAACAAGTGCACTTGTAGAGGAAAAACTTGAAAAGTTTTTCTTTACACACCAGCAAATAAAACTTGTCAAGTCAAAACTTGTCACAGAAAACTTGCTGGTCTGTAACCGGCTTAAGGCTGATCTGGGCAGAATTTCCACACAACATCATATGTTAGTATTTATGCAATTCCTAATCACTATTGATCAATGACCTTATTTATGGTGGTTTTTTGGGAATATAGTGACAGAAGTGCACAGTCACAGTTACAATAATTATTCACTTGTGTGGAAGTCTACATGTATAACTGATCCTGTCTGAATTCATAACTTTGTGGTATTGGAGGGTCATGACTTTGAATCTTTTTCAGGTTGAGTTTTACAGGCTTATGTTTACTCGGTAAATCAGTCTCTCGGTATTAATAAATGTACACCTGCTTGCTTGTTACTGTATACACTGTAGGTGTCATGATCATTAAGTGAAGTAGATTTCATAAAAAAATCCATTTAGTAGTTAAAGGAAGATGATCAATGAAGGCTGATTTTCACCAGAGATGGAGTAAGAATTGTAATCAGAAGAGAACAGCCTTGGGATTCTGTGAAAATCAAACATCAGAATTTTAAGCAATTCTTCTGATTCTGACTCTGATGCCAGGGCTTATGATAAAGTGAACCATGATTTTGTTGGAATAGGAAGCAAAAGGGGAAGAATAAATGAAGCAGTCATGGTACATGAGAACTTAGACCATACTTGATGGCATCAGTAGCAGAATCCGAAAAAATGGTAACAATCAGATCCTTGTGACTCTGATCCTATTGAGCTGACAACCCTGCTTATGTCTTCGTTCCTTGGTTTTCACTAGGTTGGTAATGCTCTCACAGCTCTGACTCCATTGCTAGTGAAAACCAGCCTTGACAAAGCATTTTTGTCAAAGAAATTAACTGTACATGGACAATCGTAGCCTCAAAAGTTTGGATCTACGTACATATATGAACTAACAGAATAGCAGCATGTTTAAGCTGATTATCTTTGATTATTTTTTTTGTTAAGTGTTGGGCGCCCTAAACATGTGCGAGTCATGGCTGGTGCCCTTGAGGGAGATGTTTTTATTGGTCCAAAAGCAGAGGTGTGTGAAATAAATTAGTATTAAATACATTGTCATGCATCTGTATTATTATAAATACTATCTTACGGCTGTGTGTAACACAAGAATCCATTGAAAAAAACAATATTTTGCTAAGTTCATTACCTCTGTATTGAAATGATCAAATTCATTGTATCTTTTTTTGGTTTGCCCCAGTATTTAGTCCATTATTTTGTATTTTGGTAATCATATTACCTTTTGATATAATACTTTAGTTTACATGTGGGTATGTAGCCTACAGGGTTTCCTGGTTTTTGCTTCTGAATAGCAGGTAGGTAGCTGTGCAAGAAAATTGTTGGCATTCCACTACAACAACTTGCAGTTGAGACTTCCTGCTTGTGCCACACCCTCCAAAGTTGGCCATGGGCATGGCACCAAAGAGGTGTCTAAGTACAAGACTAGTTGTGAAGTCACACGAGGTGCAAAGTGACTTCTGCAGAACAAGTCTTGCACTCTATCGTAAACGGAGGAAATAATTAAAATGAAAAAAAGTCAAGAGAAGCTATGATCCTTGCAGTTATGAATGCAATAATATTTAAGCAAGATTGTCACACCGACATCGTGAGGTCAAAGGTTCAAACCCCATTGAAGTCCCGACTTTTTTCAAGCTTCTCTTTGCAATTGCTAAAATTGCATTCATAACT
>BLFK01000288.1:567933-590673 GCA_014634185.1 Astreopora myriophthalma
CCCCCCCCCCCCCTTTTTGAAAACTACTGCTTAATTGTATGAGCTTTGTTTAGTTGGCTCACTTTTGTGCACGTAGCCTTTGTATTTGTAGACGGTTGTGGAGGTTGTTCTCTGACATTTTTTTGTTGCTTCTCCATCTACTATAGATATTCTTTGAGACATTTAATGTACCGGCCCTGTTCATATCTATGCAAGCAGTGCTTAGTCTGTGAGTAACACCAAACTATTAAAATTTGTTATCAAAATTTGTTGGTCCATTCACAACTGTAGACTGAATGGCCATACATAATGATCAGTGGTATTGTATTCTAGCGTGGATTGTACACAGCCATGTTAGAAGATCATTGTACGTTTCTGATGTGATATTTCATCTCTCTACATCGGCAATATCAAAGAAGATCTTTACACACAGTACAGTTCATGCTTGACTACTATTATCTGATTTTAAATAATATTAATTTTATTTGTGCAAGTTAATGGTAAAAACCTTGCTCCCAGATCTTTATTCTACTGTTTTGTTGAACATAATTGAAGGGTTGTATGGGTAACCATAGAAGGTTTTTTTTTTTTTTTAAGTTTGGTTATTTCAGCAAATTGCGGTGTAACTTCTGTGACAGTCACAGGTTGTAGTAAAAAGCTGAATGCAACAGGATGAAAGCAGGGGGCCAAAAATATTGTTTTGTCCTCTTTAACCCTATTGCTTTCAGTTTTTTTTTTTTTTTTTTTTTTTGCATATAACTTGCAACAGTCCATTGCAGATGTCTGTCAAATTAGGCTGCAATTTGACGAAATAACTTAAATACAAAAAGGTCACTTACGTGGCCTGGTCAACTGGGATTATCTACCAGTATAGAAAGTATATTCATACTGTATTGTGTAGAGAATGCATACCCAGAAAACGTTTGAATTTAAGATGGAATTACAAAGAAATTACAAACCAAACTATCAGTAGGTTGAAAACAGTTTTCTCCTGAACTTAATTTTTAGCTGGAAACTTTGTTGTTTGTATGTAGGTATGCCACTGGTCGTACCACTGGGGTGGTGTTAGATGCTGGTGATGGGGTATCTCACTCAGTGCCAATTTATGAAGGCTTTGCTATGCCCCATTCTATCATGAGAACCGATATTGCTGGCAGGTCAGTGCACGATTATTGTACTAGTGATTCAAACTGGTTTTTATCTAACTTTCAGTAAAAAGCAAACAGACAGTGTTTTTTCCTTCATTTGGCTTATTGTGCTAGTAGTCTATTGATTGGGAGGTGTTTGTTGATCATTTACTTTGTGTCACATTTATTGTTTGTTAACAGAGATGTCACAGCCTTTTTAAGACTCCTTTTAAGAAAGGAAGGTTTCAACTTTCATTCTTCTTCAGAGATGGAAATAGTCAGAACAATTAAAGAGGTAAGGCTAGCTAGCTAATAGAATGAGATGTACATGGTATAACTGTATGTAAAAAGGGTTTTGTAACTTGTAAATATACATGCATGTAAGATGGTTAAGTTTTAAGTATTCTCATTGTTACTATCATGATAATAAAAGTGGTTCACAATAAAAGAAAGGAGGAATTACAAAAAGCTGGAACTGCAGCGACTACTGAAAAATAATCTTATGCTACTTTTCGAGTCATCATCTGGTACCAGTGATAATATAATAATAAGATAAATAATAATTAACAACAGCATCGCTAAATGGAGGTTGGGTGCCCCAGACATCCAGGAGCTCCCACTATTGGCACCCAGCTCCTAGATGAGACTGCTCCCATGGCTGGCAAATCCTGGCAACCCAGCCATGAGCCCCCACGCAGAAGGGAAGAAAGGGGCACCCGTCACACTGATATAGAAAATACAGTGGAAAAATGGGGAAGGGTAGGGGGGAACAATCCAAAAACTGTGCTCAACGTAGAATGGCGCTACCATAAAACACGAGGGATCCACGCGCATGTGGACAATAGAAGACCGCTGACTGCCCAGGCTTACCAACGCTGGCTCCACGCATGCACTGGCGCGTGTGCATGAACAAACAACGCTAAATTCAAGGGAGCGCAGACCCCTACAGCAAACACCTCACAGAACACCGTTGGACACAAAGGAACGTTGACATAGACGAATGCACTGGCGCGTGTGCATAACAAATCTGCAGACCCTTGAGGGAACACAGCCGCTCTTTGTTGTTAACTCCGTTAAATTACATTTAACTGCATTAATAATAATAATAATAATAATAATAATAATAATATATAAAATTTCTATAGCACTTATGTTATATGTAAATATTCTAAAGCGCTTTACAGTCCTAGTTCTAGTTCATACTAAATTTCGTATAAAGTTCAGACTAAAGAGAGTTCCCAATAAAATCCTTAGTCAAATTCCTTATTAATATTAAGATGACTTAGATGTGTAAATTTAAATGTTCACTCTGGTTACCGGTACAAAAGACTCTTGTGTTACATAAAAATTAGATAAAACTAAAGACAAAGATCCCCAGCAACTAAAAGCACATTCTAAAAAGATGAGTTTTAAGCCTGGACTTGTAGTATTCAAGAGATTCGCCCTCGCAGACAGCTGATGGCAAAGCGTTCCAAATCTTTGGCCCTGTGTGGGTAAAAGTACAATCACTAAAGGTTTTGCATCTTGTTTTTGGGACTGTTCTTGTTTTCGGGACATCTTGTTTTTGGGAATCAGTTTGTTGCTACTATGCAAGGCATAGCAAGGTGCAGCCTTGACTTTCAACAGCCCTGTCTGGTAGGAAGGGTTGTGCCATGAAGGGTCTTGTACACCAGGAGTGCGATATTGAATTGCATGTAGAAATGAACCGGCAGCCAGTGTAGATACATCAGAGTTGGCATGATGTGAGCAAACTGCAGAACACGACATGTGAAACGTACAGCAGCACTCTGCTATCCCTGCAGGTAATCAATCTGATATTGTGCAATGCCACACAGCAAGGAGTTACAGTAGTCCACTTGAGACACGACAAATGTGAATCATAGTCTCCGTTGATTCCTCAGAACAACTTCCGGATTTGCCATATGTTGTTAAAGCCACAGAACGCTTTGCTACACACCTTGCCAACGTGCACATTCATAGACATAGAGTTGTCAAACCATGCCCCATTGGTTTTGCTCAGAGGCACCTACATAAACACCGTGAATGATCACGTTTGACAACAGTGCTGACTAGATCCAATAATGTGGCACTCAGTGTTGCTGTCATTGAGCAATAACTAGTTATTGGACATCCATGCCCTAATGTCAGTAATACAAATGTCCATACATCTTACAGCTTCATCTTGGGACACAAACGATCCAGGGCAGAAGGACAAATAGAGCTGGGTGTCATTGGCATATCTAGTGAGCAGTTTAGCTTTTTTTAGTTCTGGATCTCATACAGAGCCTGTACTTTTCCCTGAGCAGTGAATTGTTGCATGGCAAAGAAGCAATGCAAATATTCGACTTGACATTGTTAACTTGGTCCTAGGACATAAATCTTTTGTGTTTGAGGCACCAAGGTTTAAAAAATCCCTCTTGCTTTTTATTTGAGATAGAGATTAGTTCTCATACAAGCAGGTACTTCATTGAGAATTTCTGAAGACAACACGGATGGAGAAATATCCCAATGATCAACAGACGCCATATTGCAATGCTTCGAAAACAACGGACGGTCAGCAGTTCAGCTACACGTAGTTGAATTTTCACAGCGAAGAATTCAAAATAGCCATAGGCCAGAGGAAATGAGATAACCTCAAGTCTATTACTGTATGTGTTATATTCTTTTGCTTTACACTGTGTTACAGTTTCATGGATTGTAATGTTCTAGCTTTTGGTGCATATTGTCACATTGACCACATTTCTTAAACTTTAATATATCGACCATGTTTGACTGTCTTGTGCATGGCTTTAGTTCTGAAACATGTCATATTATTAAGAGAGGGAGATGATTGTGATGTATTTGAAAAGTCTGCAAAATCATTATCTGTAACTGGTAATGGTGTTGGCTATTAAATGAAAACCTGCTTTCAATGAAGGAATGCAGGTAGTTTATTTACTTTCGATGTGTACTACAAGACAGGTTTGCGTAGACCTATTCATTGACTCTGACATTATGGAGAACCGAAAAGTTTTACAGACATGGATAGACAATCAGCTGACACAGTTAGGAAAGAAAGAAATGATTATGAAGTGCAGGTTAGACATGATCTGAAGAAGTGGTCCTCACACTTTCTGGACAATTTAAGCAATTGTCTCTTATGTGCACTTGAAAAATTCAAGTGACTCCAACGGGAATCGAACCCACGACCTCTGCGATTGCCGGTGCAGTGCTCCTACCAACTGAGCTATGAAGCCACACAGTCACCATTCCTTTCACGGGAAAACACTCATGAGCCCAACAAATTGACCTGCTCTCAACTGTGTGGCTTCATAGCTCAGTTGGTAGGAGCACTGCACCGGCATCGCAGAGGTCGTGGGTTCGAATCCCGTTGGAGTCACTTGAATTTTTCAAGTGCACATAAGAGACAATAATTGCTTAAATTGTCCAGAAAGTGTGAGGACCACTTCTTCAGATCACAGTTAGGAAACTTGCTTGAACATATATATAATTGAAAATGTAAGGAGGTCATCCTGATTACGTGATGTTTGTGACTGGACCCAAACTGAAATTCATATAATTATACGTTCCGGTGATGATCCTGATAATAACACACATGCACACACCTCATTCAAACCGAAAGCGCTCTATGGCTAACTCCTGTGTTATTCGAGATATTAAATCGTGTGGGAGGAGACTCCCAGTTAAAAGTATTTGGTGATGTATTTGGAGAGTGCTTGCACTAAGCTCATGAAATGGACCAAGGTGTAAATATTCTAATCAGGAAATAGCTACCCTGATGTCATTAATGAAAATTCTGCACCACAAGGTACCCCAAATAAATGCTTACAGAGTGTATTGTTTAATTGTTTTTTGTTAGTAGTGTTCTGGTGACATTTCCTGCATATTTGAATCTTTAATAAGTTAGTGACAATTTAATCAAGGGTCTTCTTGAATTTTTTGTATGTTAGATTCAAACCTGTGCTGGCCTGGGCCTGAGGTCTTACACTTTCCAGTGCACCGCACATGCCACTATTGTATTAGAAGGGAAATTTCAACTATGCTGTAGATCTGTAGTGTTTAAGTAAAGGCAACCTATTGTCTCTTGTTTCTGTTATTTTCATTATTAATTATTATTATTAATTCTCTACGCACCAGGAGGCGCACAAGGCCCTGACATCGTTCCTCCACTGCTGGCGGTTGATTGCTGCCTGTCTTACTGTTGCCCATGTGGTGCATCCTTGTCTCTCTCTCTCTCCTTCTCCACAGTGCGGCGTCAGGTTGTTTTGGGTCTACCCATTTCTCTTGCACTCTGGCTTCCATCCAAGGGCAACAGCACAGTCTTTGTTCACTTCTTTCCTCAGGACATGTCCAATCCAGTACCATCTCTTCCTTCTCACCTGCTCGTTTATGCGGTCTGCTCCTGCCATCTCCAGCACTTCCTTGTTTATCACATGTTGCTGCCATAAATTATATTACAGGCTGATGTCCGATCTCACCCCAGAGAAAGAATTGTAAACCGCCATGAACCGTATGGGATATGTGTGGTATATAAATCCATTACCATTACCATTACCATTATTTTGTGGTCTTTGTGTCACTAATTTCCCATGCATGCATAACCTTTTATACCTCGATTGAAAATGATCATCTGGGTGACTGGAGTCCTGAGAAGGAAGAAACGTCAGTCAACAACAACAGTCCTTCTCAGGACTCCAGTCACCCAGATGATCATTTTCAATCGAGGTATGTTACTCCTGGGTTCAAACCATTTTCTTATAACCTTTGATATCGCTACCCTAGGTACCGGTAGTTAAGTAAGGTATACAGTACAATAATTATTCCTTGCGATCCAGCGATGCACCCCATATTTCAGACATCTGTGTTGAATTAACCTAATCATTGCAAAGAGTGGAAGGAGAAAAATGGCAGAATTTAGAGTGGAATGAGCTCCACTTTAAAACTAAGAAAGTGCATGAAAATACTGCTCATAAATTAAACCACAAGGGTCATTTGTCACCACACTACACTTCTAGAAAAAAAGAGTTTTGATAGTGTCATGTCTGATAACAAAAAACAATGTTAACTTTTATTGTTTTTAATTTATTATTAAGTTTTAGCATTATACATAATTTATTTTAAATGATGCATTTTTTATTATGTATTACCTAAATTTACTCAATCTACCAGTGCAATTTTTAAGTCAGTTTAACATAGTTGTATTGTATTATTAAGTTAATTTTATTCTAATTTTTAAGTCATAGATTGAATTAATCATATTATACTGTATTCATGTACAATGTGTTAGGCAGGTCCACATTGGCCTCTGGCTGCCTTCTCTTTAACCTACGTTAAGAAGTAATGTATGAATGTAATGTATGTATGCATGCATGTATGTACAACCTTTTCATGTATATGTATGTACAACCTTTTGGTGTTGCAAAAGCCAGCACTTGTAGAGTCACTGATTATACAGACAAGGCAAGACTGAAAACCCACACAACCATCTAATGCTAACAAGATCAGGGGGTCTCATTTTGTATTTTTTGCTTCAGTAATAATTATTGCTTAACCATATAATTTCAAATTTCATTTCAGCGTGTTTGTTACCTGGCATTAAACCCACAGAAAGAGGTAAGAATCAGAGCCGAGGCTCATTACTGCTCCTTACCACAATTGCACTGGACTTCAGCAGAATGCAAACCTAATCTGTCCTGTGCTACAAGCGGCGATTTTTTTGGTCATTTGTAGAGTTACTGTATTTTGGCAGTTTGTGTACCTTTTTCAGTGTCCCCTTGAGTTATATCATGAATGTGTTTGCCCATACCCAGTTCACCCCTTTATTTTAAGTTTGAACTGCACATCCAGTTAATTTCACTCCTCCTCATATCAAGTTCAAGGGCTCCTAAAATATTAATTTTCAAACCCCACAACATAACTTGGGCTTCCAGGTAGTTACCTGTTACATAGTTTGTTTGTCTTAGTGACAGTACTAATTTCTGGTTGTGGCTCTTGAAAGTGAACAGATTTTCAAAGCAACAAAGGAACTTGGAAGAAAAATAGTTCCTCCGGCACACAGGGTGCAATGTCTTACAAATCACTATGAACTCAAGGCTCTCTATTGTAAGGTTCATGACAACTCTGCTTACATGGATGCCTAGAACAAACCCTTCAACTTCCAAACAAACTCTGTATTCTAAGACTTACATTCTTGTATCAAACAACCAGTTTCAGTCAGTAATGCTGCATCTGCTTCACAAAGGTGTCCTGTTTGCCTTTAAGAGAGCTTCAACCGTGTATTAAGAGTTTTGTCAAATAATTTTGGTAATGCTAACTTTTTATCTCCAATGAAGTCTTCCATAGTGTTGTCTGTTCAAATTATTTTTGTTGTGAGAACTGGAGGCCCAGTTGACAAAACGAAATTGAGTCAAAGCGTGTGGAATTTAAAACATCGGCTGTAATAAATATCACATATATAATTATTTATTGGCCCAAACAAGAACTTTAAATTACTAATTAAAACTGCGAAAGAATGGTTGACTTTTTTGTTTGTTTTTTTCCCTTAGTAAAAAGCTATGAACGATAAATGAACTGCATGCCGCTAATGATTAGTCATTCGTGAAATCAAGTCTGGGAGAATCTTTTGTTCACTTTACAGTAACAAATGTCTGCGTCTGGCTAGTGAAAAATTTGTTTTGGCTCGTGGATCAAACTTGTCACTAGCCAGTGGGCTAGCAAGCTGAAAAGTTAGTCTCGAGCCCTGCTTTTTTTTTTCTGAAAGTAAAGAAAATTAAAAAAAAAATCAAGTTTGCTAGATGTCATGCATCTAGGCAGGGAAAGCACACCATACAATGTTGAATGCACTCATAACTTCTTATTTAGTATTATATTAATTTTTATACCATGCCATAGAAAATACAGCCAGTCAGAACCCCGGAAAGCCGTTGTGTAAAAACAACAAAACACCGCTGACTGATCAAGAAGTTGATAGTTTCATTGAAGAGGAAAGAAACTGAATCAATTTATTGTGTTGGCCACTGTATTTTGTATGGCATAGTATAAAATAGTAATGCAATGCTTTCAAATGGTATACCATGGAAAATCCCACTTTTCACTTGTATTTTCTCTGTGCACACACTCACCTAAAGGCTTGTGTATATACCGAGAAAATACAAGTGACTCGTGGGATATTCCATGGTATACCACTCGAAAGCATTGCATAACTAGTATGCACAGGTATAGAAGATTTTTTAACAATAATTATGATTTTTATCAAAAGATATATTGTAATAGTGAGTGATCTTAAAATCACCAGGAGTCAATAGAAGGTGAAAGAATGCAGTATGTGCTACCGGATGGAAGCATGTTGGAGGTAACAGGCAAACTTATAACATTTTGGGGGGCCTTTCTGCAAGTGGGGGAAAGCATTGTATTTTGGTCACTTGGGATTAGGCTGTATTTGGAGTTCTTTTGTTTTACATTGATCATCTGTCCTCCTGTACTTGCATAAAGAGCTCATTTTTCATATTTTGTATTGATCTTATAATGTTCCCATGTTTAAATAAAGAGAGAGGAAACTGGTGTACATGTAGGTAGTGCAAGTGGTTTATTAGAGGTACATGTATTGACCAACAAGGGCCTGTTTTTTTTTAAGAAAGGGGGTCTGAGGCATTTGAACTCGTCATTTTTGTGGCTACCGCCTCACAGAGGCAAAGCCAATCTGTCAGTGCTGTGAGTGTGAGTAAGTGAGTGTCCCTATTTTTGGCATTGTTTGCATTATTGAGACAACGTGGCTGAGTGGTTTAAGTTGTGCGTGCCGGACCCTTTGCAAACTGGAGGTCGCTGGCTTGAGTCTCACTAGTAACTATGCTCTTTTTTCTTTTTCATATCTTTATGCATATTGTTTGGTGAGGACAAAGTAAAAGTAGCATTATATTGAAGAGAGGTCACAACATAGAAGCAGATGTTGTCTCTTGGACTAGTTACCAAAATAAAGGATTCCCTTTTGGGAGCAACCTGCACTTCTATTTAGCTAAAATTTGGTATAATTGCATGGAATTCTCATTGCATGATTGGTGCTCTGATTGGCTTTTTTTTTCACCACAAATGTTAGTTTGCGTGCCGGGAAAGTGTTTTTTTTTTCTCTAAATGACTCAGTGTTTTGGAATATGGACTCTCTACATTTCATAGCCCTAAGGATAACCTGAAGCATACTTTCATAATCCAGTTGAGCAATTCGCTGTCAAATTCTGGTACACTGATAATTTCACTGATAAGTGTTCTTCCTACACAAGTTTATTTTGTGCAAAGTAAAAAGTTTTTGTTTTATAAACTTGCCATCTTAGGATTTAAGCACAATTTAGAGAATGCTTTCTATATGTTATTTGTACCCATATAATATTTTTTAAACATAAAAAGCTAGAAAGCTAGTTGAACAGGTCGATCAGTTCCTGAAGTGATGTCACAACTCGGCCTTAACCAAGACTCTCCAAACACTTGGTCAAGTCAAAGAGGGCGTGGCTCTGCTGGGAATTTTAAACTGATATTTCACGGCAAAACGAGGTGGATGACAGAAACATTACTTGAAGAAGCATCTAACTTCTATGTAGAAGCCAAAACTGGAAAAAGGCTGTAGGCTGCATAGGCACATTAAAAGGAATACACTCTTTTGCGAGAGTTAAAGCTTGACACTTAGTCTATAGCGTGTATTCTGCATTTTGTATTGGAGCCTCTCAATTCATGTAAAGTCATGTAAAGTTAACAAAATGGCAGTCATTCATCCCACAACCAAAGCAGTGGGAGGCATGGGGCTGGCATGTGGCTGTTCCTGAGATGACATTTCAAACTGCTTTTGCTTTCCTATTTTCAAGGAATTGCAAAGCAGTTTGTGGAATCCCTGGTTTAGACCCTTGCTTCTCACTAGCCCAGTAAAGGCTCAAATGACTGCTGGTTTTTTAAACTTTTACGGTGCATGAAAAATGAAAAATGGTAGAGAAAACAGCTCTGTCTCAGCAAGAAGCAGAGGAAAACAAAAAAGAGAAGAACCAAAATACAATAAGGTAATCTATGATCTTGGGATGGTAATTTCAATATTGTGTTTGAGAGGAAAACAACTTCATGGAAATTCTGGGAGAAAAATTGCACACTCCATTTCATGCACTAATAATATACATGAAACAATAATTTCTTGATTCTGATTGGCTAAGAGAAATGCAGTTTTCAGGAAACATGATACAGAAGAAGAAAACAAACAAACAAACAAACAAACAAACAAAAATTAACATTTTGTGTTTTCAGGTTGGTCCAGCCCGTTTCAGAGCTCCTGAACTTCTATTTAGACCTGATCTGGTTGGTGAGGAGTGTGAAGGAATCCATGAGGTGAGGACAATGGCATAAATGTAATTTATGTTGTAGCTCTTTGAGGTGATGATCGACTCTTTAGTAAGAGAAGTTGACTTAAAGGCAGTGAGACACTAGGTGATTTTATACACTGATTGTGGTGATCAGCGACAATCACCTAGTGTGCCTGGTGCCACGATTGTGATTTTCCCTGATTGGCGCATGAAATCTTCGGTATGTGGCATGTCATATGTCAGTGATCAAATTTGCTGGCATTTGCCTAGTGTGCCTGTCCCACGATTTTAATACGCTCACTGCTCAATCGCCAGTAAAGTCAACCAATCAGGTTGGGCGATTTTATCACAACTTTTCACAATGGTGAACTACAAGGATGTGTAGTTTTGGACAGCGGAAAAAGAAGCAAATCTGATCATTCAGTGGCTGAATGATCGGATGATCAGTGGCAGTTTTCATAGCGTTTTTTTGAAGTGAGAATAATGCCCTTGACGGAGCCTTGGAACAAAATGGGAGTGGCAAATCGCTGAGACTGGCAGAAAAAGTTGTCAAGTGTGTCACCAGCTTCAGATTCTCTTTAAACTTTTCCTGTTTGTTCCCTTTGTTGCACTTTAGTTGTGCAATAAAAAAGTAACTCACTGAGCTCATTTAGGAGATATAACTAGCTCAAGTTATTCAAAACCGCTGCTATTTAGGGCATGTTTATTCAATCAGTTCAAACTTCGTTTTGCAGGAATAGGAAGCACAACTTTGACATAATTCATAAAATAACAAAAATGGGTGTGTTGTATTGATGAAAAGAAACAGTTTAATGTTTGCTCTATAGTGCAGGCATTCATTTTGAATGCACCGAAGGCACTGATCAATTACAAATATGGATGCATGATCTCAAAGACACTCATTTTTGTGTGCACGGGTGATGGCTATGAATGCTTTTCTCCCTGTAGCTTTTTTTTGGAGATAATCTTCTTTTGAAGTTTTTCTGTAGAGAGGTAATGAATAAGCAAAATAAAATTGAGTGGGTGTAAAAGATGACAGGCTATCAAGCTCATTTAGGAGAAAATGGTCATTCTTTGCCATGTCAAGCTTAGTGCCAATAAAAAATCCCTCCAAATTTTCTCCACGGGCCAGGGCACAGAAAGTTGGCTATGACCAATCTTGTATCCAACAAGGGTGAATGGAATATATTCAAACATTTTTTGTCTGTTAAGGCTGGCTTCTCACCAAAAAATGTTCAGCTAAAGCAACATTTGCCAGACTCATTTCCCACATAAGGTTGACCGCAGGTGTAATGACTGATAACTAAGATCAAGTGAAAAATCCAGAAATGCATTATCTGAGGTTGAGAACTGTAAAAAGTACATTAAAATGGTCTTTTATCTTTGTATAGGTACTAGCATTTGCAATTCAAAAATCAGATATGGATCTCAGACGAGTTCTCTATTCAAATATTGTGCTGTCTGGTGGATCAACTCTCTTTAAAGGTACTGGTAACAGCATTGTAAGCTTTTTTTTTCTATTGCTGTCAATTAACCTCTAGTTGCCAACGAGCAATCCGAGCCAAGAGGTGGATCGCGAGGCGGCAGCATTATAGAGCGGCGCGCGAAAGTATCGAGCTGCAGGCGAAAAAAATGTCGAGTGATCCAGAGAAAAAAGTTATGTAATGTAACAATGGAAAAAATAAGCCAATCACATCGCGGAAATTTTGCTTGTGATGTCGTGGCTTCCCTCGCTTCCAGTGAAAGGTGAGTAAAATAAAACGTTAAGCCTGGTTCACACTTGCGACATAACGACATGAACATAACGACATAAGAAGGACGTTATGTCGTTATGTTGGCAGTGTGAACATGTAAACATAATGACATATTGGCAACATAACGAAAAAACTGATCTTTTCTTTGTCGTTATGTCCATGTTGTTATGTCGTTATGTTGCTGTCAAACAAGTGTGAACAACTTCGACATAACGACATAACAAACCACCAATCAGAGCGCGGCAAAAATTGTCGAACCCAGTCCCACCGAGCACCATTCATCATGGCGGCTTCCTCTCCAGCTTCCATGTTGGAGCTAGAACCCCTTGGGCAAGAACAAGCCGTAAGACTAGGAGACGTCTCCGAAATTGACGAGTTGTTGGCAGAAGCCGTTCGAGGGTTTCCTGTGTTATACGATAAAAGCCTGAACGAGTTTAAAAACAATAGTATGAAAAGGCGATCAGTGTTTATAAGCTTCTAGCTATAATTTCTTAGTTTTGTTGATAAATGAAGAGCTAAGTTAAGTGCTTATTTTCTCTTTAAATTGACTTTGCCCTATGTCGTTATGTCGGTGTTCACATTTGCGACATAAGCGCGACACAACGTCTTATGTCATTATGCTGTTATGTCGTTATGTCGCAAGTGTGAACCAGGCCTTATATACGCTTGTTTGCGTTCTTTTTGTGGTATTTCAACTGTGTGCACTTCAATAGAGTACTTGTAGAGTGCTCTTTCTTTGTTCTTGAACCAGCGTGTTCTAAATTGAGCGAAAGTGCTCAAAAAGTGAACCAGCGTGTTCCTCCTTCGGCGAGCGTGCCGCAAATCTGTTGAGAGTAACTCGATCATAAAGACGCAAAACAAACACAAACTGAGTCACCAATAATGAATCGGCTAGTGTGCCAACAACAAGCAAAGCACAAATTGAATCACTTAAATATTGAAGTGGCGAGCGTGCAACACTATCAAAACAGTCACAAAAGTCGAAAACAAATTGCATAATCAAGCTAATCGCACGGGAGTTCAAAGTCCAGCTTAGTCTACAAGCCAAAGAGTGCACACCTCAGTCACAAATTGAATGCAGACAACTATGATGCTGACTCTATTGTATATGGTGCTATTCTTAGCCAACCAGTATCGCACATGCCAGTCGTTTAGTAAGGGTAACCTTAGTAATGAATCAGTGTGTAATTTGTATTCAATGTTGTCAATGATCCAGATTTCAAAAATAAAGTTTCTTACTAATAACATCCTCTACAAACCTGATATAATCATTTCTAACAAGGAACACCTAGAAACTGTCAACTGTTAGAAAACAGTCATAATTTTCTTGCGCCGCAAAATACAAATTTTTGCTGGTTGGCACTCTATTGATAGATATACCTAGTATATTTTGTTATGGTTATGGATGACATTTTATTTTATTGTATGACTCTGTCTAAGATGTCTTGTTATTGTTTCAACAGGTTTTGGAGATCGGCTGTTAAGTGAAGTGAAGAAACTTGCACCAAAAGACATCAAAATTAGGGTGTGACAGTTGAATTAATATTGTTTTGTGACTAGCCCCAGGGTCATTCAACAGAGCTGATTTCCAGGGATAGAAAATATTCTTAATTTATCATTTAAATCTTTGAATTCATTGGACATGTGTTTCTGGAGTATTTGTGGTTACTTGTTGAATGACAAACTTGTTAAGTTGTGCTAAGAACAATCCTTATCCTACACAGCACGCCTACAAATACAAACTCAAAACAAAAGAACTTTTAGGGCCAGTCACTTACATGCATTTTACTTTTGTTACTAGATTTCTGCACCTCAAGAAAGACTTTACTCAACATGGATTGGGTAAGTTGATAGCTCTTATGCCCACCAGTACACTCAAACATTAGTTTGAACTTAGAACTTTCTGAAGGTGTACTTGTTTGTCAGCTTCTCATATCAATTCAGTTTTGATTGATGCTGCTGTAATGCTCTGCTTTTCCATTGACCTCGTTGTAGAGCAAAACGTCTTTGAAACTTCTCACATTCAAGAGAGCCTGGTAAGGCTTATTATCATGAAGGTAGCAGAATAATATGTATGTTATTGTTGGTTTATTGTCTTTCAGTGGTTCCATTTTAGCATCTTTGGACACATTTAAGAAGATGTGGGTTTCTAAGAAAGAGTATGATGATGAAGGTGCCAGAGCAATACATCGCAAGACCTTCTAACTTATCTGATCCTGAACTCTCCAGTTGTAATTATGTAGATCAGATAGATCAATTGAAAAACAAAAGCTTAAGTTACTGTACATAGGACTGTTGTATTGTTACAAATAATTATTTGGCCCAAGAGAGGTTTTGAGAAAGAGCTCAAAGCATTAAAGTGACAGAGTTTGTTTTTGGGATTTAGTGGAGACAGAGTATTTGTACCCAGAGCTGTTCTGGCAGCAACTTTGCTGATTCTTCCAGCTATAAGAAAAGATTGATTGAACTAAACCCTTCTCTCAAGAGTAATTTGATGTAACTAAAAGACATCCACCCTTAGCTAGCAGCTGTTATTCGCATCACTTGTAGTGGTGAAAATTGCAAGGAGATATGGGGTGTTATTTTCAAGATGTAGAAGTTTAAAGATTCGCTGTTGTTAAAGGGGAACTGTCACAGGAGTTTTGGTGTTTTTTGTTCAATTTATTGTAGTTAATTCATTCTGTATTTAAGAAAATGGTTTTAAGAAAATTCTGTATTGCTGTTACTTATCCGTAGAATACTTCTTGGAATCGAAAAGGAGGCATGTCTTGTATTTTAACGAATAATTTCTGTACCTGTCCAGTGAAATGAGTGCAGGTGAATATGGTTTCTGAACAATAATAGTTTAATGTCACTGGAAGTGCTTGTATGTGGGGCACTATCCTGGTTTGATGGGTCTGACTGTGACATGGTTATCACCATTTAAGAAATAGAAAACATTTTCCGTGTTTCTATCGAGTTTTAGTATAAATCTACTAGCGTTCTATCACGAATGCCGTTCTCTGATTGGCTACGCTACTCGCTATCTATTCTGTGATAGATAGCGAGTAGGCATTTTCAAAAAAATGGCGGCCACTTCGTCGTGTTTTCGAAGTGTCTGCGATGAGGATATAGATAATTTACTTGTTTAGTTATGAACGACTAGTAGATTTATACTAAAACAATTGGATTATTCGCTCTCGATTTCTATGCGTGATAGTTGACTCGGGCAGCACCGAAATAGAAAAAATAGAAATCTCAAGCTCATAATCTAATTGTTTAATAGAAACACGAGTGGAAGTTTGGGAGAACGAGAAATGCTGTGGGAACACGAGCCGCAGGCGAGTGTTTCCACAGCTTTTTCCAGTTCTCCCAAACTTTCACGAGTGTTTCTATAACTCGATAGAAACACGAAGAAAATGTTTTCTATTTCTTTTAGAAAATAGCCCAAGGAAAATAACGAAAACCAAAGAAAACTTTATATTTTATTTATCAAAACGTAGATTCTCTATAGGACGCAATTTACACGTCAGCACACACGGGAATGCCGTGACTCTTGCCCGTGACTACGTCAACTTCTGTGTTTCTATAGAAACACGATTATTAACCAATCAGCGCGTATTTTCCTTGAGCTATTTTCTAATTATTACTATAGCATATGCTGTAGGTGGCAGTCTCCTAAGTAACAGTTTTTGTAATGAAGGCATTGCTCTTGTGTCTAAAATAACGGTAATTGATGTCAAAAGACATAAGAGGAACAATGAGATGATACAGTGTGTAATTGGACCAATAAAGACTCCTGTGTGACATCATGTGCGTGGTTGGGTTACACCATTACTAGTTTGTGTGATGTTTTTAAGGGGTGTCCCACTTCACTTTGCTTTCTAATGAGGTGGTCATACAGCGTCAACATGGATAATTAGCAAGGATGGGCCATTTTGCTAATTGTGCATGTGCACATGAACTAGTGGGTGGCTTTCTGATGAGATTTTAGGCGAGAGAACATAATTTCTGAAGAAACACTTGGCTCTTTCCCCCTTAAGGAATAGACAGAAATTCCTTCTTTTGTGGGACAAAAATTAATAGGCCATTTCCGAGTTGCTGTTTGACTCTGGTTCGCGAGTCTTGGTGCTTCACCATTCAAATGATGATGAGTTTGATTTGCATCAAAATACACAACTCGTTTCCATTTGAGTGGTTCTAGCAACTCGGAAATGGGTTATTGTCACAGGATCAAATCCTCAATTTAGGTGCTAGAAAATTCCTACCTAGACTTGTTTCAGGATGAGCAATGTCGACAACTGCCCTCTATTGCCTTTGTGGAAGGGTCATCACAGAAACTGGTTGACGAATAACAATTCTGTTTGAACAAATCTCAAGAGGGAGATGAAGCATTCAATGAAATTATCTTTTGAAAGCCACTATCACTGCAGAAATCACTCTGAAATGAGAGAAATAGTTGTGTCCTTCAGGATAACATTACACATGAAAGTTCCTGTGTTTGAAGAGCATTCAAAGCAGGTTGTTGGCATGCATTTGAGGAAGTCCTTTAACTTTAATGCTCTACTTAGACATTTCTAGGTGCACACAAATTTGCAATAATGTCCCTTTCTGACCTCGAAAACAAGTGGAGATACATGAAAAAAATTTCTTTTAATACACCTTTGATCAAATATCTCTAATGAGATCTTTATGCCATTGTTTGCAATTTGAAACTTAAAATATTTCACCCAACAGACAAAAACATCTTAACTTGAAGGAGCATATTTCCTATGTATGATATGAAAGGGATAACAACGAACCTCTGCAAATTTACTGCCGTTTGAAGAGAGGTGTCTCTTTTGGTTCTCATCCTTTTGCTTTCATATCTGCTGCACTGAAGCTTACTAACAGGTTGTAATATTTTCCCCGCCAAACACAATTTTATCCCACCATTTATTCACAGTACAATGTCTAGATCACAGACTTCAGACATAAATAACAATCGACCTATTTCGCTGTCCTTCTTTCCTATCTTTACTACTTAATTGCTTTTTATTTATTTATTCTACTTCTCTACGTTCTTTTTTTTTTTTGTCTCATGCAGTAAATCCAGACCAAGCAAGCTGATTTATGCAACAACTCAACTCCTTTAGTTACCATTTCTGAATAGCTTTTGTCACCCAATTAATCAATAGGATAATACTTATGCTATTTCTCCGGTACGTTACAATTAAAATTACAAAGTGTCAGAGCCAGAATGCCAGATCTCTTGACTCTCGATTGATGATGCACATCGTCACCTGGCAAAGCACAAACCACTATTAATCAAAACCAAATTTCAGGAGGATTCTGTGATACAGCTCAAGGTTATGAATTATAACATTCTACAATAAAACGATATGTCTGCCACATTTAGTCAAACGTTCCCCAGAAGAAAATAAAAGTACTGTTAAGGGTGTAATGTATAAGCTCGTTGAACGGTCTCAGCACAAGAGTGTTTTGACACAATAGGTGGTTTTCAAGCAATCTCTAGGAGCAGGGATGACAATGGTGAAATGTACAACTGCTGGTGGACGAACAAAGAAAGCTAATGAGGCATCTATTGTTTTCGTCCACCAACATGGCGGCGATGAGGTAACGTGAAAACCATCTATTATACCGTGCTATCTTCCCAGACATCACACAACGTTTGACGAAGTGTATTCGACGGCGGCTGATCGGTCGTACCGCGGCTTTCGATACCGGAGGATAGGAATAAGCCCAAGAACGATATCACACAGCCCACTGCCAAAAATGCCGTAACCAACAGCGACTGCAAAACCCATTCGGGCCGACAGAGCGTAGTGACCAACCAAAGCCAGAGTTACACCGAGAAGAATAAACGCAAGACCCAAGAACACAATTTGCCATCCACGACGACGCCAAAACGCTGAAAATTCGCGCCCGGTGTTCACATCTATCCCATCTATAAAAAGCCGAAATCCTCCGCTGCAGTTTGTCCAAGACAAGCTGTTGTACATTAGCAGGAAAGAGTGTCCATCCTGCTCCCACTCAAACTCACCACCAGCACAACACAAGGGACTGCAAAGGTTGTAAGTTAATCCGTGCTGATCCATCTCTTTGCCATTCACTAAGATGCGATATTCTTCACATACCCAGCCGATCTCTCGAACTAACTGCACGGTATATTGTCGATATTCAGGACCAACTTTAAGGTTCTGGGACCAAGTGAGTGTTGTCTTACGGCAAACCATTGCGTCGGTCGACAGTTCATCCAGAACAATTCCCAGAATCCAAGACCTGAACACTTACACTTCCCAGAATAAAACGAGGCTAGTCGGCGGGGCCTTGGCACGAGAAAACGAGGGGCTCTGGAGACATAGGATTTTCGAGTCCTAGAGCGCTTTCCTTTTGTATGAAAAAACCGGTTGTTCCGGTGGTAAATCAAATGGAACGTAGTTTTCCACCGGAAATTTTTCGAAAAAAAAGGAATACCTTCTGAGGTATTCCTCTTTTCTCGTTTTCACCGGAATGATTGAAAAATCTGGTTTCACTAGTTCCATGCTCCTTGAAGAATTAAACGCGCGGTTTGCCCCGGGAAAACATGGCGTTCGTGTTTACCTGCCCAAATAAAGACTGCAATTTTCAATCATTGAACTCGGACGATTTATAGGTCATAACTGTACGACTGCAGGTGAGAATCCCTACTAATTAAGTATATGAATATGTATTTATTTGTTTACTGTTGCTGTTTTTTGACGCGTGAAATTTCGTTTTGGTTCATGCATATCGATCAGCTATTTTGCAAATGCATGTGCTGTTCGTAAACTAAGCTTAAGCTATAATTCTCCTGTTTATTGTGCTGTTAGTTTACTGATCAAGCATCTCAATCTCGCATTTTTCCTCTAATCAGTTACTTCCTTGATGCAAGTATAACGCGTTCAAAGAATGCGAATCATCTTAAAGGGTAACTCAGTGTAAAAGGAACTCGTCCCGTTCCATTTTGACCGAGGAAAAATTTTCCTGTTATTTTCCATACAAAAGGAAAGCGCTCCTAGATTCTGGGACTTCCGTTCTTCATGTATGCAGTCGTGATGTTTCTATACACTGTCTGTGACTGTCATCAGGCGGTTGTCGAGGAATCCTTGTGTCGGGCCTTAAGGGGTATCAATATGGAAAATGTTTCCCTACGTGTACAACAGAAAGAGGCGTCCAAGAGGCGATAAGGAACATTGTTTTTTTTAAGAAAGGGAGCAACTACAGAATACAGGGCCACACAGGGCCAGCACATGCAAATTAGTTAGAAGCTTTTATAGAACGAGACACACAACAATGGGAGCTTTTGTTATTCAATGATATGGAAATAAGCGGCCCTGTATTCTGTAGTTAAGCCATCATGGAGTGATTTTTCTTTTATCACATTCAGATCATCCCAATAATGCAGAATGATTGTCAATCGAGTGTTTGGAAAACAGCTTGAAATCCAAAGAAATTTTTTTTTTAAATCATGGTACTGCTTTAAACTATGAGCCACATTTCCTTGTGTAATTTGCAACTGGCCTTGTGATGTCAGTTCATTCTAAATGGAAAGTGATTAAAAAGCAGAAACTTATGCATGCACAGGAAATTTGCCACATGTAAACAGAGGCTTCAAGCCTCAAAAATAAATACATAAGAGAAATGAAATAAAGGCAAGTGCTGGTTTTAGTTATTAGGCTTTTAGTGATTAGGTCTAATGTGCTGATCCTTATTTGGCATTCAGCGCTCTGCAAAATACCCCTGTCATTTTTCAAGGCTAGTCTAAATCCTTGTTAACTAACTACCATCACACAACTTTTGCACTAGGACTATCAAAAAGATGATGACCTTAACTCTGAAATGATCTCGTCCCATGCCTAATGAGAACTAGCTTAGGAATGTTGATTTTATGCCACCATATGTCGAGATCACAGACTTCCGACATAAATAAAGATCGGCCTATTTCCTTGTCCTTCTTTACTATCTTTACTACTTAATTGTATTTTATTTATTCGCTGTGTCTAGATGTCCGATAGTCCCCGCAACACGCAAATAATTTGTATGTCTGATGATGCATAGAGTGCGGAGCGGTATAATCAACACAACAAATTGAACACTGTAATCGACAACTTCTTCGCGATGCAAACAAATCAATCGACTATTTCGCGTACAAAGACCGGAAATTAAGAAATTATCGGACTGCCGGACACGGAGTATTTTGAAAATCCTGTCCGGCTGCCGGACATCTAGACACAGCTGTAGCGACAGCAGTTAAATTGTGCGCGCGTGATGTACGACACTTAACGCGGCGCGCGCTTCAGCAACACATTTTGCACGCGCCACATTGCGCAAGTTTTCAGCAGGTTTCTTATTTAAGCTGTTTAACGCTCAGTTTCTAGACTTTGCATCCTTAAAAGTACTATTCCTAGTTGTTGGAAGTTTCTTTAACGTGTATTCAGTTATGTAAGGCTTTTTCATGCGTATTAGTTTCGCGTGTACGCTACCGTAATCTCTAGATCTTTCGAGTAAGTTCTATGGTGTCGCAAAAACTCACGCGTAAGCGCCGCGACACCCAACTACCGTTATAAAAAGTTAGTTTTATCGTTTACAAGATCAGTTGACGCAAGATCTGTTAATTCACCAAAAGTTAACAAGTTTCTCCAAGTTTATCATTGTTCTGGTGATCAAGGCAGCACCAAGGTAATTATCTTTGACGCTATTTTAGTTTGTTTATGTACGTAGTTTGTAGCTTTACTCGCTTAAGTTCAATTTCATCGCTTATAATTGTAAATTTAAGATTTAAGGCTTCAGTTAAGGTCAAGTTGTATACGACATCGTTTTACCGTTGTTTGTGGATTAATCTTAATCTTTTGTTACTTAATCTTATGTAACTGTTATTAATCTTTTGTAACTTTCAAAGCATGTAAGACATTTTTATATCCTGTTATTTTCGCAGTCTTATTTTATAATTTATTTGTATCTTTTATTTTAGTTCTCACGGTGTTTATAGAGTTTTAAAGAATTTTAATAAAGATCAGTTTGTGAACAACGTCTAACCAAATCACTGGAGCAATAACAGCGTTATTTATTTATTCTACTTGTTTTTTTGTCTTGTGCGGTAAACCCAGACCAAGCAAGCTGATTTATGCGACAACTCAACTCGTTTAGTTACCATTTCTGAATAGCTTTTGTTGCCCAAGTAATCAATAGGATAATACTTATGCTATTTCTCCTGTAGAATGCCAGATCCGTAGCTCTTGGCTCTCGACTGATGATGCACATTGTCACCTGGCAAAGCGAATGTCGGTCGTTTCGCCAACGGTCAATTCGCAAACGTCCGATAGTCAGTTCGCAAACTTCTAACATCAGTTTGCTAGTGGTACGAACGGTAACTTGATGAGTCAGAGAGTGTGTACTCTTTGCTGACCGAAAATATTTAAAACTGATTTTCAAGTGAAATGAACTACGGTAAGCAGCCAGACTCCGTGGCGCCAGGGGAAGATTATATACTAGTCAAAACCAAATCCCAGAAAGATTCTGTGATACAGCTCAAGGTTATAAATCATAACGCTCTACAACAAAACGACATGTCTGCCACATTTAATCAAACGTTCTCCGGAAGAAAATAAAAGTATTGTTAAGGGTGTAATGTATAAGCTCGCACAAGGGTGTTTTGACAATTTATAGCGTGTTATCTTCCAAGACATCACACAACGTTTGACGATGTGTATTCGACGGCGTCTGATCGGTTGTACCGCGGCTTTCGATACCGGAGGATAGGAATAAGCCCAAGAACGATATTAAACAGCCCACTGCAAAAAATGCCGTAACCAACAGCGACTACAACATGTATTCGGGCCGACAGAACGTAGTGACCGAGCAAAGCCAGAGTTACACCGACAACAATGAACGCAAGTCCGAAGAACACAAACTGCCATCCACGACGACGCCAAAACGCTGAAAATTCGCGCCCGGTGTTCACATCTATCCCATCTATAAAAAGCCGAAATCCTCCGCTGCAGTTTGTCCAAGACAAGCTGTTGTACATTAGCAGGAAAGAGTGTCCATCCTGCTCCCACTCAAACTCACCACCAGCACAACACAAGGGACTGCAAAGGTTGTAAGTTAATCCGTGCTGATCCATCTCTTTGCCATTCACTAAGATCCGATATTCTTCACATACCCAGCCGATCTCTCGAACTAACTGCACGGTATATTGTCGATATTCAGGACCAACTTTAAGGTTCTGGGACCAAGTGAGTGTTGTCTTACGGCAAACCATTGCGTCGGTCGACAGTTCAAAGAGTGGACAGAATATCTGCAGAATATATAGCTTCGAAGTCTGTCCCAAAACTTTTAAAATTATATTTTCAAATTAATCTTCTTTAACCAACCTTTTCCCCAGTCAAATCTGACTAATCTGCGGCTTCTTATAAGGCCAATAACAAAGGTAAAAAGTACGGTGGCCCACAGGGACAATTCAAAACAAAACACTTCCCAGAATCCAAAACATTTCCCAGAATCCAGGCGCGGGTTGCTCGAAGCATGGTTAGCGCTAACCAGGGTTAA